>JAOTRI020028839.1:0-29116 GCA_028564885.2 Zoanthus sanctaehelenae | reverse complement strand
GAATAGTCCATTCGGCCTACGGCCTCATGGACTATTACTCGTAGTCCATTCGTCCTCGAGGTCTAATTGTTAAATAGTCGTTACAATACTAAACGCAAAAATATTTAGCTTGACATGTTCATATCTTCGCCAATTTGGGGACAGTCTCATGCATTTTTAAATTACTATTTATTGATGTGACAAATGTGATGATGCTATTCGTTTTCTGAAAAGCGGGATATTTATCAATATCACACTACCGTGAAAAGGGTCTATTATTCTAGATATAACAATTATAAATGTAACTGCATATTCAATTACGATTTTTGGTCAGCTTATACTTACAGTTCACACGAACTCTCAAAACTTGTGATTGTGGCACTTTTTCTGGATTGTTTTGTGCCTTACAGATGAATGTAACTTGTCTTTGACGCTCTGTAATATGGAACGAATATGACAAGTTATTAGTGCGGCCTTCCTTGATAACTTCTCCAGTGTGATTGTTGATTATCGTCAAATCTGGAGGAGGAACTCCATCAGCATAGCAACTAGCTTGAATTGTGTCACCCAACCTTATTACTGGAGATGTGCCAAAGTGATTCAACTGCGTGACCGGCTCTGAAAGTAAAAAAAAAGAACGTGCTGTGTGAAAGTTGGGGAAATTTGGTTCTAGTATATAACCAACCTTTTATCCAGCAAAGTTATTTCTATTTTTATTTGTATAATATGAGTGCCACACTCATGTGATCGAGTGAGCACTTGGGCACACAATCAGTAGTAAGAACTTTATGGCCCAACTGTATTACAATAGTCTATACCAACTATCCATCTAGCACACAGTACTGTACATAATATGTAAAAGCTCAAAAAAAAAATTTAATTTACCATAGATTATGAAGATCTAGAGTGAACACAATTGTAACTTTTGATAGACACTTGCATGTTAAAAAAATTGGGCCCAAAATTAAAGTAATGGAACAGTAATATCAAGCCAAAAAACATTAGGGATAATGCTTCTAACTTAAACTCATAGATGACAACTCTCCCACTTTTGACAAGAGACTTACACTTATTTTTTGTCTCTTGTTCTTCTGCTATGATAATTAAATTTCCTGGTTTTCAAGTTAACTAGAATATTGAATACAAACATGTACTTTAAAGTAGAAAAATAATTATGCAAGCTTCCACCTTGTCTTTTTGTCAATTTGTGTCACAAATACAACTTGAACTCCCAATAGTTACGAACGAACATACATCAAACAAATAATTATTTGCCTTTCAAAATACACTGCACATAAGAATGACCAAATCAATCTTTCTTTTGAAACAACTTAGGCAATGAACAGTAAGAATACACGGAATGTAGATCACAAGTTGTACTTGTTCTCTGGAAGTCATAAGTTAAAATGTCTCCCACTTTTCAAATGCTTGGGGTTAGTTTGTGTAGTATGTAAACTCCATGCTCCAGGACTCCAAATGTACCAACTGCCTTTTGTATTAATCATTTCCTTTTTAACCCTCTAATTAAAGCTAGTTTTTTCTTTCAGTTAATTAACCCTGTCAGTCCCAGTTGGTTTTCAACACCCAACTTCTCCTAACATAACATATACAAAATAAAACATTTGGTAATAAGAATCTGAAAACTGATGAAACAAAGCAAACTACAGAAGATTAAAAGTAAAATTCTCTTGAACTTGTTCAATGAATAGAACAGGAATAAGTGGGGAGAATTAAGCAATATAACTGGGACTGAAAAAGTTAACAGTGTAGTACTGTATATGTAATCCTGTACACTATAGAACAGTACCTGTCCAGTAGTTTTAGAATTGTTATAGAATATACATGTAGTTTAGTTTTGTGAAAGTACAATAGCAACATATAGTAAACTATGTTATACAAAAATAAAGGTATTATATATTCAGGGATAGAAATTAATTTCTTTTTTTGCAAAACATGTGGACTAGTAATCACTTAGGTTTACTAGTCTACCCCCATTTTTACTAGACAGCTTTTTGTTTCATTAGATTTACAACACCAGTAAAGATATATCTGTATTTAAAATAGTTTTTATTCACCCAAACACAATTGTTATATAGAAATGGATGTTAACACAACTTCATGCTGTTCTGTTCTAGAACCAATTTAAAACTTAAGTCACTCATACCTTTGAAAAATCAGTAAACTGTACAACTGATAGTGATACTGATAGTGATACCAACTGTGGGACAATTTAAAATTTTGTAATTTGGATTTGCACAAATAATACTTTGAATTTAGATTTGAAATGAAATGTTACTTGGAATACTGTCAAATATACTTTGTTGCTGGGAATTTTTTTTCTAGACATTTGGACTAGTTTGTAGTCAAGTTTGCTAGTCCACCAAAATTTTTACAAGTGTGTGGACTAGTGGACTACTGTTAATTTAGAACCCTGGATATCAAATTATATAGTAAAAAGAATAGAACAGTATATAATAGAATATCATATGAAACAGGCTAGCATAATTATATTATAGCATTGATCATTACATTGTATGTTATGCAATACTTGCAAATAATCTACTATCCAAAGCACTTATTTATTTAGTGTTGGTTATAATAACTGCAATATGGCCATTAAAATGTATTTAGTACTTACTAGCAATCACTAAGCTAATTGCATCTCCCCTATGACAATTATTATTAATGTCATCACTCCTATGGCACTTTACTGTCAGACAATATTTCTTCTCATCTGCTTTGGTTGTGTTAACAAGAAAGAAACTAACATTTTCTGAATCATCCAGTATAATGCCTCTGTTGTTGTAAATATTGCAATCTACAACACATATCGCATTGGTTCCATTGCCAGATGTGGAAGCAAAGATTCTTTTCGGTTCATTCCTTTCCTTTATCGATATCTCATAATTTTTTAAGTCACATCCTCGATGCCTAATCTCAGTCCCATAACCAGAAAATCGTAACCTAGCAACATCTCCAAGATTAGCATATGCTTTCCTTACATCACCTACAATAAATAAAAAAAAAATCAAAATCTCATAAATTTGAATACAGAACTGAGTACTAAAATCAACTTTTACTCAATTGAAAGTTTAGACAATCAAATGAATTTTTTAAGCTATTAGCCAAGCAGTTAAAAATATTTTGCAACAAAATGACAACTGACTGGTGGCTTAACGTATGATGTCAGCAGTTGTTTATGACTTACAGTAGGTTGCGATATTTGGATGATTAAAATGAGAAAAAAACATTGTTACTGTGTGGCTCTTAGCTTCTCTTAAAAAATAGTAAAGGATGAGGGGGGTGGGGGTGGGGCTTGCTAATCACCCTTTCTTGCAGCCAGAGGATGAATTGCAAAAGACGCAGCTCAACAAGGTCAAACCGAAGAAGTCTTCATACAGTAAGACCTGGAGATTGCCAGAAAAAATGTCGAAATTTCAAGTCAAACTAAAATATTTATGCTCTGAATATCATACCCTTTGTCATATCACATCACAGCCAAGCTCTTAACATTTCAGAGGATTTGTTCCCCCCCCCCCCCTCTCCCTTCCCCTCCCTCACTATAAAGCAAAGGACCTTGTTAAATTGAACTGGTTGGTTAAACACTGTCTTAGTTCAGGTTTTGTATGCAAATAAATGGCTGACAAAGAAGTCAAACCAGAACTTTCAGGATTGTGTGTGTATATTTCAAACTTCTCATTCATTATGCATCATTTGTCAAGCAGAGACTCGTAGATCAACACTCTCTTTCCCTGATATAATAAATAGTAAAGTTTCCGTATTGGGAACTACTATTGTTTCAAAATCATACAAACTAAACCTTTATAGCCAGACCCAAACATAATCTATTATTAGTTGACGCTATGCAAAACCAAACTCCACATTAACTATCGACAGACCTTCAATCCACGGTTCATCGGTTTAGGATAGCAGCAGTAGCGTTTTTCAAAGATATTATTAGGGGTTTTAATCAACCTTAGCATCAACAGCGACCAACAACTTCCTCGCTGTGTTTCACAAGACACTTTCACCGCTGTCCGCCCGCAGGCGCATGCTGCTATGATGCAATGCAAATTTCCAAGTGCTGACTAAACACTTCATATTTTAAAAAAACTGTAAAATTTCTCTTAGCTTTATATCGTTTAGGAATTCCCATAATAAATATGTAGATTCGTGAGGTAGTTTTCACTTTAATAATTATTAAATCAATAATATTACTTTTTCAAAACATGCAAAATATTGGTATTATATTTTCGTAATGCTGAGGCCCAGATTTTCTTACGAAAATATAATAAATATTTTGCATGTTTTGAAAAAATAATATTATTCATTTAATAATTAATTCCCTACGTACAAAAGCAAATGGCAAAGCCATATACAGACCTACCACTGTACCTTCGATTCCATGTCACCGAATCCAGAAACTAGCTATAGAACATTCAGTCCGTAAATAGACCAAAAAATAAAATTATCCAGCCTCGATACAAAAAGCAATATTCGGAACATCTTTAGATTAGAATACCTCGACACAATTTTAATGCACGTTAGTACAGAAGTGGCACCGTGGTACCGCGGTGCTTGGACGAAACACGAAAACTAATGAAGGTTTTTGAGGTATATTGCATGTTTATATTGTGTGTATTGAGCTTACCTTGATCCCTTGCTATCTTGTTCTCCGCAATGGCTTGTGTACATGTAAAACTTAGTAAAATGAATAATATAAAACAATAACATTTCCCACCGAAAGATCTGCACACTTGCCAAATAAAAACTCGTAAATCCATTTGAAAAGAGTAAAAAGTATTGTTCTGCCTACAGCCTAGCTGATAGAAATTTCACAGTTGATGCTTTAGAAATTTTCAAGTTGGAATCACGCTTTATGTATACAATATAAGTATCGCTGCTTTGCTTCCGAAGTGATTTATATTTTTATCCCGCCACTAACAAACGTTGACGTACACTTGGGGAAATTCCCATGTTCGATGCTGTATGTAGTAGTACTAGTAAAACTACAGAGTTATGAATGAATGACTGAATAACATCACGTGTTCAGAACATACTGTAATCGCTTAAAAAAGGCTTTTAAATAGAAAAAATACCATTATTCTAGGCGAACGTACCGTGACGGCCTAATTTTCTGACTGGTCACGAAGCGAAAAAGAAAAATTTGTGAACTTTCAAAAACACTTTATCTTTAAAAAACACTATTCTGCTTCAGTTTTTACAATTTCTAGGGACAAAAGGCTTCTCATTTAAAAAAAAATATCTCGCAATATTTCTAAAGTTTGCCAATTCAGCTTCAAATATACTTAAAACTTATAACTTCATTCTTATAAACAGAGTACGAGTGTGCAAGAAACAGCTGACGTGTGATGATCTCGCGCCACGAAAAATTAATTACATAACCGGAACAACTTAATATCACGTGCCATCCAAGGAAAACTACTATAAAAGCCGGAACTAACTATAGGAAAAACTGTTAACAACTTCTTGACAAGATAAAAGTTTAAAAAAAAGAAACAAATGTCATTGTACTGCATTTTTTAGATCTGACTTGTTAATGAGTGCGTTTTGTTTACGAGGAATGTTTTGTAAACAAATGTCACGTTTTAAGTAATCTTCTCGGCTGCATGGCATATCAGTTTATTAGACAGACAGAGTACGAAATTTTTAAAATTTCACTTTAAAAATGTGTTTCGTCAGCAACTGTTCAATTTCAGACTAACAATCACAGTAGGGAAAATTCCCATTTGTCTTGTCAGCTTCACACTGCAGAAAATCTAGAAAATATTTCTTGTGTGATGTAGTGCATTAGATCGTCTATTAACTATTTTTTGTTGCCAATTGTTGCCACACTTGCAGCTAGACAGATATTACCTCCTTGGAAAAAATATTACTGTTTATTTTTCTCATTAAAGAAAGATTATAAAATCATACCTTATTTTTGGATTAGTCAGAGTGTTTTATAAATAATCACCTACAATACTGTTACTGAGATTATACTTAGATATCTAGACAGACATAACTATAGTGCTGTTGAAAAACAGTTATTGCCAATCAGCAGGATACCCAAAGAGCTAGAATTGGTTTCGGTTCCATTTTATGGCTCATAAGCAATTTTTAGTTTTTAAATCTTAACACTTTAAAAAAAATTTCCCAAAACTTTCAGTTTATAGAGTTAGCTGCCGTTTCACTTTAAATGTTTACACATTAGGTCACTACTAGTACTCACCTCGGTTGTCAAAAGTTTCTTCTGTTTGGCCGATGTTCAATACAATTAATACACCGAGCATCACAAACATTCTGCACCATTGCGAAAAACAAAATCCTAAGCAATGCATTTTGAAGTTTATCCAGCGTTCTAAGATATTTGTGTTTTTAAGATGTGCACATCAAGAAAGCAGCCCGCAAAATGAAGTTAGAGCAATATAAATTATAAACAAAAACTTAATGTACGTGAGGGTGCCGGGGAAATCCCGATGTATTTATTTTTAGAATACAACGTTAGTGGTATTCTGCTGTTGTTCACTTCTTGTGATCAGCGGTGAGTCCACCATGTGCTTTTGCCATTTTCATTTTCCTAGTGAGTTGTTGTGATTGTATATACCAGGGATGAATCCAGAATTTTTGGAAGTTGGGTGACTAACGAATTTTCAAAATTCAAGCATTAGTTATATACCTTTGCGAATAAATAAATATAGCAAGCTGTATCTGAGCCTAGAAGGCATTTGCCATGAGGTCATCTGAACCCTCCCCCTTTCGACTTTCTCTTCCATTCATCCGTTTGACTTGAAAATTTGTAGACATACTAAGACACCTTTGTATTTTTTATTAATGGTATTTGCCTAGTCAATAATTGGTTTCCATGGTTACCGTAACCAGATAATGACGTCATCTCGTTGAAAAACATTTTTTTCCTGTTTTTTCATAATTTTTCCAGTTTATTTCAATATTAACTTTTAATATTTGCAATTAAACATCACAGATAAACAACGTTTTACATTTAAAAAAATATTTAGATAACAATTTATAAAATATTAACTGATTTTAATCACAATAATCAATATATTCAAATATTAACTCATTAATGTTTAAAAAATTTACAAATATAAAATAACAATAATAACAATAACAACAATCTTTTGAAATTCATTTCTACAACTGCAGTTCTTATTTTGGAATAAGTACATAATTTAAAAATAATATATGCTAAAATTGTTGCCATAGCAACAACAAAATGTCACATATAGTAGTTATATCAAATTTTAAACTAAACAAACATATCTCCTAAGTAAGGATAAACACAAAATCGCAAGAAAAGTTAAAGTTTTTAGTAAGAAGAGTTAAGAAAATAACGTTAAAATGAAACCTTTTTGAGATTTGCATCAGTTAAGGAGGTAGTTAACCCTTATGTCAGGAAAAACTCAAATTTTTTTTAAAAAAATAAATTTAGGCTCTATGGAAGCTCCATTTATTCAAGTTTTACAGTCCAGTGTTTTTTTAAAAAAAAAATTGAAATTCCCGCCAGTAACAATTAATTAAATGCAATGTGGTCAATTTATTTTCCTTAGCAACGGTATGTTTACAAATTGTTATTTATGGTTGCTATAGGGTTTTTTTTATCTGTGGCTGAAAAAAAGACCCCAAAATCTTGTTTCCAAGCTTCCCAGCTCCCAAACTCCCCAGAATAGGCCCCAGTCTCGTATTCAGTGGCCGTGGTGCAATGCGCCTGGTTATTATTCAAGTTGCGATTTTTTGATGTGTTGGGTTATTGAGTTCGTGTATAAACTTCATATACATTTTTGATTGTTATTCTTCTTGAGATGACTAAAACAGGAAAGCGAAAGCTTAGATCGATGAGGAGAACAAAAAGAAATGGATTTTGTGGCATTAAAGGCACAAATTAGCGGCCAAAGCTGATTTCCGTGGAAGAAAACCAAGATGGCGTTCCTTCGAGTCAACACGTGGCAAATGTCAATGAGCCATGTGAAAGTGAAGATTTTGAGCCGAGGGTTAATGTATCTGCCACCAAGCTTAAAACTGTTCATTTTAAAAATTTGAGGAGCAACAATAAGCTCTTACTTGACTTGTCATTGGAAGAACAGCACAACTACTGCCCAAAAGGAGGGAACACATGGTGTAAGTTCTGGCAGATCGAGAACATAACACCAGTACTTACGACAACACCAAGCGTCTTCCAGAAGTGTTTATGAAAGATCTTGAACCAATTTTTAAGCATCTCACTAATGATGAACTTCTAACAAGATAATAATCAAAATGAAAGTGTGAATGCCCAGTTATGGTCTCGTTGTTCGAAAACAACTTTCTCTGGGCTCAGAAGAGTGCAAATGGCTGTTTGTGAGACAGTGAGTGTTTTCAACACTGGAGCTGCTAACAAAGGAGTAATAATGGAATTATGTGGAGTAAACCCAGGAGAGAACATGTATGTTGAGGGCTCTGAGAAAACTCGACAAAAGGAGAATCAAAAGTGCAGCCCAGAAAGTTTCCCAGAAATATGTCAAGCAGAGGAAAAATCTGCGTGCCAAGAAAAAAGCAAAGGGAGATGAATCATATTCATCTGGAGCTTTCGGGCTAAGTTCAAAACCTGAGGTTGTATTACAAAAGGCAAAGAAATCAAAAACCATCGAAAACAGTGTGGATTTGCCTTCCACTAGCCAGAAGAATCTTGTCAATCAGGAAATTTGCGAGACTACTTTTGTTAGTACTGAAGTTGAAGTGGTTGCCAATTAACAATAACATGAACTTCGGCATTGGAAGTAATGAAAACTGTGTAAAAACTGATTCATATGTACTGATTGAAGCCTTAAAACTTATACATAAGTGTAATGTTGTTAATTCCCATCAATTGAATTCAAAGAGACAAGAAGTTTTTTTATACTTACTTTTGGTAAAAAAGAAAACTCAAATTTTAAGAGCAATTTTCTCCGATTCAGCTTTTTGTACATTTGCAATGCTATGGCACCTATATCTTCTCAAGTTTTTTATCAATTTATGCATTTTTTTCACATAATGTGTATTTTGAATCATATAATGCAATGAGTGAAATATTTTTAGTGTTTTCCAAAATTTTTCAGTCTTTTGCATAGTTTTTTAGTTAAGTTTGCCATGGTTACTATTGTGTGTGCCTTTTCAAAACCGACTTTGTTTGTATATAATATATTTTAACTGGTGGCCAAGTTTCATTGAGTTTGGCTTAAACCTTAAAAATATATGGGAGTTTTCAATGTGGAAGCTTGTAAGGGTTAACTACTACCTTAAAGTTAAAGTCTAAAGCTGCCATTGTGAAAACTGACAAACTTCATAACTCAGAAAATGAATCTGTTCATGAGGAGAACTTGTTTGCACAGAATATGACGAAGACCAACTGAATAAGAGTTTGGAAAATTTGGGAGTGTCCCCTTTAAAATCAAATCGAGTTAGTGCACAAAAAGAACCCTCATATGTGCCGTTTCCTCAAAACTTTCCAAAGTACTTGAGATGCCAAAAGAAGAACTCGCCAGAGCCCCACAGTCTGAGAGGGTAAGCCAGTGTGACAACTATGGGGATATGGAAAGGATGATTGCGTTAGTAAAGGAGAAGATAGCAATCACCCCCTCAAGTAGGCATGTCCAGCTTCTAACCCTGGCGGCAGAAAGCTGAAGTATTGAAAAAACAGTTGCTGAGTTCAACCCCACCGAATACAAGGTTAAAGAATCAAGGAAACTAAAAAAAACAGGGAATTCTTCCAAGGCCCAAGGCAAAAGCTGGAAAGACAATTTCCAAAGATGTAAAAAAGAAAGTGAATTTTTTTATGAAAATGATGAATAATCACCACTGTTATCAGGGGCTTAGGATTACAAATATGTAAAAGGGCCCAATAGCAAAAGAGAGCGCCTTACAAAGCGACTTCTACTGAACCTAAATGATATTCATGAAAACTATAAAAAGCTAAATCTAGGTGATAAAATTGGGCTATCAAAATTTTGTTCCCTAAGACCAAAGCACTGCATCACTGTTGGTTGTAGGGGCACACGTTAGGTTTGTGTGTTCCATTCACCAAATTGTGAAGCTGATGGCAGGCGCTTTACCAACTGAATCTAGTATCACTTACCATGAATTAATGGAGAAACTTGTTTGCTCTGTGAATTCAAAGATTTGCATGCTTCATAGATGCCCCAGTTGTCCAGGATCTGAAAGCCTTTCCAGTATTTACATGAAGCATGCAAATTGGACAAGGTTTCATACGAAGCACTCTTTTACTACAAGCAGTGGGTAACCTCAGACAGAACCACCCTTCAAGACTGTAGCAAGACAGTCACTGAATTCATCAAAGCCATTATTGACAAAATAAACACACAAACATCACACTACTTCATTGCCAAGCATCAATCACGTATCTCTTCACCCAGAAAGCAAACCTTGCTGTAGATGAAGCCATCATAGTTCTAGGTTTTGCAGAGAACTACAGCTTCGTCATTCAAGATGCTGCACAAGGACATCATTGGGACAACAGCCAGGCCACCCTCTATCCATTTGTGTTTCAATACAAGACAGGAGATGAAGTTTGTCATTTGAACATGTGTATCATAAGCAACTGCCTCAAACATGAAACAATAACTATGGACAAATTTGTAGAAACTCTAATAAATCGCGTAAAGATTAAACTTTCGCATATCAAAAAACTTCTTTATTTTTTATATGGTGCTGCTTCCCAATATAAAAATTACAAAAATTTTTGTAATCTAGTTTTTCATTCAGGAACTTTTGGTGTGGATGCTGAATGGCAATTCTTTGCAATTAGCCACAGTCAAGAGAGAAGCAAGTGCACATATCAACAATGTGACATTCTTTTTCTCAGCAAAGAAGAAATGGCTGAACATGTACAGAGCCAGAATGAGAGGTTTGCAAATGCAAAAACAATTGCAGGGACAAGAAGCTACCATTCCTTCATCGCACTGAATGAAGGCAGAAAACTCCGTGTACAAAGAGTTTCTGGAGACGATGAGGCTTCTCTGGAGGCAAGTGTATTTCCAGATCTTGCAAATCCAACCCCTCAGATACGGCGGTGGGCAAACTTGTGGCATGCCTGTACGATGGAAAATGGTGGATTGGTTACATTGAGATACAAATGAGGAACATCAAGACACACAGGTTATGTTTATGCATCCTCATGGTCCTGCACGTTCATTTAGCTGGTCTGAACGAGAAGATGTGTGCTTTGTTCCTCTGCAGTGTATCCTGAGGATAGTTAATCCACCCAGCACTACAAATGGAAGATCATACTATTTGGACAAGACAGACCATAATGCAAGGATAACTTGAACCCTTACAGATAATGTACTATAATGCAACTTCCACGTAAATTTCTACCGATCTATAACATTTTAGATTTCAAAGCATCATGTGAGAAGAGGGGCTCAGAGGGGGGCCTGACCACTATTAAACTAGATAAGCATAACTTTAAATTCAAAAAATAAAATTCTAAACTTTTAACTATGTATATCCACTTTTTGGACAATGAAAATGGCCTCGGAGTCAAGTTTAACCAGTTTAAGGGGCTTGACAATTGTAATCAAACTGATGACTCGCTTTGCTGTTCTTGGGGTGTAAAGCCTATGACGCAGGCTTGAACCTGAAAAAATATTGTGAGCTTCCAGTTAATATATGTGACATTTTTTGGTGTTTGAACATGCCCATTGGTGACCCCTCGGATTATTTCTTTCAAGTTTTGTGAATCTGTTACCATGGTGATTATATCAAATGCTGTCGTTTTGATGTATTTAACCCTCCTGCTAGTTTATTAAAACCTGGATTTAAAGCTACAGGAATTATTAATTTCGAGGATATTAGGCCCTGAAGTTTCAATACACGGCAGCCTTCTCAGACCCCACCCCCCAAACCAAAAACGCCATATCTCAAAAACTATTAAGCCGAATGGGTTCAAACTTTCTATTTAATCTTTTTGACAAAACGGCACATTTGGTGGTAATCTGAAAGATATCTGAAACCAAAGTGCGTGGGCCATTAAGTGATTTCACATGGAATGACCCTGATGGTATTCCACCACTTGCGGCAGTTCTCTTTTTTCAGCTGTTGTACTAACTTGCTATAGTAGGATGTTTTCCTCCAGCCATTTTTATGCTGGACTTTACATTTCAAAGAAAGCCATAACTGGAAGGTGCCTGAGTAAAAAGCGTTAAGACAATCTTTAAATAGTATTTTTATTTTGGGGGTCAGCCATGGTTTCTCTGTCTTGCGTAGCTTGATGGATTTAGCTGGAAGAAACCACTCAGTAGCATCTGTTAAACTTGGTGGTAAAACATGAGAATGGATCGTCAATCGTAGGGTTAGAGTTAAGTTCAGAAAACAAGGATTGTGTCGTTAGCCATCTTCCTAGAGTATATATGCCAGGCTGTTGGTAGCGACATACAAAAAGTTTGGTGTATCTTGCTCGCGGCAGCTCACAGCTGTGTGTGTAAAGTTCCCAAAATAGGATATTATGGTTACTTCTGCCAAGTGGAGCAAGGATTCTGGGGGTGTTGAACAAGCTACGCATGTATGTTATCAGATGTGTCTCGAGCTCTATATCCCTTTTATAGCTGGTAACTTCGTACCAGGTGATGAACACTGAAAACTGTTACGCATCTTACTGTAGATGAGGATTGTTGTAGATAATTAGGATTGACTTATCACACCTACCCATGTTAAAATTCATGCGGGTAACCACCAATACCACCTGGGATCCCTGCTGGGAAAAGTGGGATCACGCCATTGATCCCAACCATCCCACCTGGGATTTAAACTAAATACCATCTGGGATCTCGTATTTTACACGGGATTTGGCCACCCAGCCGAGATCCCAGGTGAGATTAACAAATCCCGCTTGGGATACCAAATGGAATTTTTTTCTAAGCTGCCAATTCCACAGGTAGGATTTTAACAAAACATGCCAATTCTAATGGTTGGAATTATAAATGCCTGGGATACAATCACCTTCTCATGACCAGGATCTACATAATTCACCAATAATACATATAAGCAGAAAAAATAAATTTTTTAAACTATGTAAAGAAGACCAAGTAAAACTATAATAATAATTGGTTATATATTGTCATGCCTGGAGGTCAAATTTTATAACTCTATAAAATTTTATTTTTAAAACTCCATGCGTACAAAGTTTTTGCCAAATGAGAAAATGGTAGAAATATTTATTTAACAAGATTGGTATGGAGCAAATGTATGGAGAACGTTAACACATATATTTGTTCCTAGTGGAATAAGACTTGTAAACTAAATTATTATTCCAAAACACGAACTAAAAAATATTCCACGACTTTCAATTGAAATCATGCATGCAGGTTTGCTTGTTAAGTCTTTATACTAATCTGAATCATATACCTTTTTGATGTATGCTAATTCATATCATACCTGTAAACTACAAAACTAATAAAAAGAGCTCTAAATACACGTACTGGACTTGACCTTTAGGCGGATATAACAATGTACAGTACTTACTCATTAAGTTTTTATGTAAAGTTTATCTGCACTAAAAAGTTCAAAGCATAAGTTTTAAGCCCAGAGCGCATTTATATTTCAAACTAACACAGAAATGGCCATAAATCCAGATGACGAGCTTATTTTAAAGAATAGCACGTGGAAGATTGGCACTAGTTACTAGACCCTGAAGCTTACACGCGTACGTAATCAGTAGTCTCGTGGAATTCAAAACATGAAATGCTCAAATTTCGGCGGTATTTTGAATTTTTTAATAAAAGGATACATCTTTGTTTAACTTAAGTTCTTGTACATCTTTCTAGCAAAAGGTAAGCCTCTTTCTGTATCAAGTTTATGTACACGATCGCAAACAACAATCATACAAAGTTTATCAACCAAAACATTAACAATGATTACTATATTTCAACTAAGCTAGCTATGTTCACACCTGTAGATCTAGCGATCGATCGTAACAAACATTTAAATATTCAAAACCGAAAATTTTTTTTTATGTTTGTTCACTTAAGTCTTCAATATTTTTTCAAATGAATTTTGAAGGAAAGGTATTATTGTCGGCATTCATGCAGGTCTTTGACAGTCAACCTTTTAAAACCTGGACAAAGGTGCAAGATATAATTTGTTTCAGGCAGGCTGGGCCGGCTGGCATCGTCTAATGGTTATCTTGTGTACACATACATGTTTAGTATTTAAATAATGCACTTAATGGCTGGATAGACCGAGGCATATGATTCTCAATTCTCCATTAACTAGTTTAACAATTCTTGCACCTTATTCTCTAGGTATAGTTTGACGGCATTCAACCAGCGAATTGTCTTAACTTTATATATCTTTCATCTTTTAATTTTTTATCGCATTGCTGCCTTTTTATTTGAATATTAAAGTTTAACTTAAATATTATTGTGCACTTTCAGCTATCACATTGGAGAAATGCTGTACTTAGTGCTGAAAAAAAGAAATACAGCCAAGAACTCTCAAGTTCCCAGTTAAAGCTAAGAAATTTCATAACTATGTTTTAGTTTTTAACTGGATGTTAACTGTGAATTGCACTTTTAAAATTGTAATAAGAAAAAACACTTTCAATAGTTAACTTGCAGTATTAAAATATTGTTAAACCCTTCCCTGCCATGGACGTATATATACGTCCTGTAAAGTTTTACCCAATCAATCATGGACGTATATATACGTCCTAGTAAAAAGCCTTTGTACTAACTCCTGGTTCTTTGGGGAATGATGATAAACTTAATCATGGTAGGTATGGGCTCCCTGTTAAGCCATAAGAAAACCGCTGGTTTCTAAATCAAAGGCTCGCAGCCTAGTATGCTTTGTTTTCATATTTTTGGAAACAAAATGGCGTGTGGTCGAGCATATATAACTGAAGAACTTTTAAATGAAATTTTTGCTGATCCTGACTCTGATTTTCAAGGTGAAGGCAGTGATAGTGAGGATGAAAGATATGTGAGAGAGTCTGCAGATGAAGACTCGTCAGAGGCGTCTTCAAAATATGAGGATTTAAGTGAAAATTACAATCAGATAAACAATTCTCCGGTTGCAAGATTGTGACCTATGCTGGGGAGTCTGGCAGGTAAGGGGTTAATTAGACTGAAAATTTACATTCATGAGTGTGATTAATAAGCTTTATAAACACAGTTGTTGGTGGATATCCATATCTAATTGTTTTGCTGTATTTTTCAATATTCTAGTTTTGTCTGTTCAGATATCTATAATAAACAAAAATATGCTATATTTATTTGATCTCCAATTGCTACTAATGTTTGTAGTGTTTTATTATTTAATGGAATATGCATTATTGATAATAATAATATTCTCTAATGAAAGTAGATGACTTGAATATAATGTAAACATGGGTAAAACTAAAGTTAACTTCTCGATTAGTATCGTTATACATGTAAGTAATTTCTCATTTCCAAAACAGTTGCTTTTTCGAGTTGAAAATGTCTTCATTTGATAGAAAGTTTCTTTAAAGATGACAAAACCTGCTTCGAAAAGTAATCAAAGAACATGGTATTTTTCCCAACTGGGATTTTGAAATTTCCCAGATGTGATCATCAGCGGAATTAGTAATATCCAACCAGGGATTATGAAATAATCGAGGTGGAAATACATTTGAGATCCCAGGTGGGTTAGGTGGGATTAACAAAATCCCACCCAGGATCCCAGTTGGATCGTTCCATAATCCCGGGTGGGATTTCAGGTGGGTTTGGCGGGATCCCACCCGGCAAAATTATGGGATCCCAGGTGAGATTGGCAAGATCTCAGGTGTTGTTTTTCCATGGGTAGTAATGCCTAGAAACAGTTGCCATATTTGCAGGTTCTCGCCCAAAGGCATCATTATAGGAAGTTTGAATACCTATTACCTGGGGAATCAATTATACTAAAGATGCACTATACGCTACACATGGCAACAACTATTTTAAAGAGAGTGCACTTGTTGAACATATAAAAAAATAAATTATTATTCCTAAAAAACCTCTAACACCCTAGACTTAAAAACGAAATGTAATACCTTCCTGGGACGCAGAAGATTGACAGGAGATTACGGTGAAAAAAAAAACTTTTGATGATAGAAATTTTGTTTGAATAGAGAAAGTAGTCCTCTCTTTAATGCAAAGAAATAGGAATATCAGTCCAACTAGTGCATTTTGCATTTTGGACGGACCCCTTGTATTTTGTTTGGGACGATAAATTTAAAACTAAAGAGATCCATGGGACTTATGTTGAAAACATCTACTGAAAACCCTGATATTGTCATAGCATCTGTTTGACCGTATTACCTCTTTTAGAAATTATTTTTTTGTAACATAATTTTTAATTTAGTATTAACATATGTAAAATTTAAGATGACTGGACTATCGCAACGAGTAGGCAGAACCTGATAAATGTGTTAACTAAAAGAACTGTTGCTGTGAGAATTGTGTTCTTGAGTTCTATGATAACATATAATCGATAGGTACCCTTTGTTGGTGATGCAGACCACTATGACCTGATTGAGGGCGAAATAAATGGTATAGTTTAACGACACCAGTGTATGTTTAAAATGTTTATAATTAATGGAACGGAAAGAAAATTACCCTTTATAAGATTAGTGCAGACCATGGCCACGGATATTAAACAAAATAATTATATACAAACAATATTCGTGAAAGTGAGATTTCACACTAGTAATAGCTAATGGTGTCTTTTGCGCATCTACAATATGAACAAGAACATCATTTGTTTTGCTGAAAACTGGTTGAGAAAGAAATGCCAATTTAAGAAACTCAAGTTTCCAGTTTTTTTATCGTTAATCAAACGAAAATACCTTCTCAAACACCCTTAGACAGGGCTGTCAGCCCCTGTCCTGCTAAGTTTCGCAGCAAGAATATAATAATCCATAGAAAGTGAAGTACAGAAATCCGACAGAAATGCCAAAACTAAATCAAACTTGCAAAAAACCATGCAAGTGTCATAACAAAAATGATTGATCACACAACTTTAAAAAATGAAATTAGCAAGATAAGTTTTGTTGACTGTAACATTTCGACTGGAAAAAAAACGGTTGCTTTGCTGTTAGCGGGAAGTTCGACATAACTGCAAAGTATACTAGTACTGTATTTTGAGTTTTTCTTTTCTGTTATTTAGAGTTTCAAAATCAAAGTTGGCTTTTGGGGTAGGAGGGCTCCAAAGACATCTCTTGTTCAAGATTACAAGTTAAACAAATAGAAAAAAAACAAAAAAAATGACAAAAGTATGCGCCTTCAAAATTTGAGGAGGGTTCTCAGCAAAAGAAAAAACGACCGACTGTGTTCTGTGAAGCAAATCATTGAGAAACCTCGAGGTGTTCACTAACAATATCAAGCACAATACATAAACCCAGCTAAAGCTCCTACTTCCAGAAAGGCTGTGAAGATACGATCTTCTGGAGCAGCTGCTGGCAGTGTATCTCTCCCCTGTCCTCCCCTCCGGCATAATTACAACCAATATATGAGGAGTGTAAAAAAAGTAAAAAAATTCACACGCGTTATATGACGTCAGAGAAGTGATCCTTCTGAGAGTTTGTTTACAGGAGAGCATGTTTCAGTGACTAAAGTTGGCTTTTTTTCACTTCGTTAGTGAACTTTGAGATCTATATTTATTTGAAATTTATTTTATAAGCATTACAAAGTTTTACTTTTAAAAAAATGTGTCTCCTAATTTTGTCTATTAACTGAATCGGAGTTTTGAGGAATCGGTCCCAGAATTCTGACAATGTTAGAGTTGTTAGTAAAGTGGTTTTTGATGTAAACACAGAGAGAATTGAAAATTCAAAATTGTATGATAATTATATGCTGACTCACATAATTTTGTTGTTTGTTTGCTGGCTAGGCTTCGAATTTCTGGTTTAGAAGTTTTATGAATCCCTGCTTAGCAATTGATTTTACAATTGCAATATACGTGTCAGTGCATATTTTGTATTCCTTTGCAAAAAGAAAAAGAGAGAAAATGCCCAAGGTATTACACTTGACAAAGACATGAAATGTATTACGAAAAGTTTGTCTTGACCCAGATGTAATACGAACAGCTATGCATCCATTTTTAGAGACAAATGGACCAAATGATAATGAACCCTTAAATGAGTAAGTTATTTTAACTACTGCTTTTCTACTTATTATTAATAATATCGGATTTGACAAAAACTGTAAAATATGAGTTAAGCACAATTTCCAAAACCGATCTTGCCAATATCCGTTTCAGTGTTATATAAAGCACCAGCTCAAATAATATAAAATCACGCCTAATCTTTCACAGTATCGAACATTTCTAAGTATGAAAAGAAACATAATGCTTCTGACATACAGTCCTATTTTAATACATTGCGTGTGATTTACTTTTATTAATATTTCTCTTTGATCTCCGAAAGTTATTTCATTCCTAAAACGCAAAATATTAAATTTAAGAGACTACTGTTTTTTTTCTTCTGGCTATTTTAATACTTTGTTACTTACAGGCAGTGGACATTCTAGGTTCACCATAAACTTAGCATTTTAAGCCCTAACACACCAGAAAATCGTCACATTTGTGTGATCAAAATCTTACATTGAGGGAGACAAAACTGAGCTGGGCTAAAAAAAGAAAGAAAACCAATATAACCCCTTAAGGAGCATCAGCAAACTTACAACAGGGAGACAAACACAGTGAGATGGAGTGCTTGCTTCCAGACCTCCTTGCGGTGCACTCTGGAAACATTGCCTATGCAAAGTACTAGGGTTTAGTTAAAAGAAAAGTAGCATAAGGCACCATCATGGCTGACATGCACTAATACGCATTGTTGTTGCTTTTCAATTTTGCGTTGAACTAAAGTTGAATCGAAAAAGGCTTGAAAATAAGTGACAGTTACAAGGCCGAATGACAGTTGGGCTAAAGAAACAACAGTGGCGATATTGTTGCATTGTTGTTGATTTAATCCATCAGTGAGTTAATACATCATTGAATTATATAGAAAAAATAAATGGAGACAGAGGGAGAAAAAAACACTGTCAGAAAAAACAATTTGGATAGGGAAAAAGTGAAGATCAGAGACGGAGATGTTACAACAAGAGGGTCTGGACAGATTCTACGAAAAAGTGAAAAGTATATTCAAGTCAGAAAGGAAATCGTGAATCTCATATTTACAATGCTACATTGCGTTAAAAAAAAGGCAAAGAGGCACTGTTCTTGCTTTTTATTGTTGCGTTGGATAAAAGTTGAATCGAAGAGGGCACGAAAATAATTGACATTTACAAGCCAACTGGTAGTTTGGTTAAAGAAACAAGCATATTCAACTTGAACTTCGTTTTGTGCTATATAGCTTGGTAATCCTAGGAAATACGTTTACTCCCA
The DNA here is from genome assembly GCA_028564885.2 of Zoanthus sanctaehelenae. NCBI lineage: Eukaryota > Metazoa > Cnidaria > Anthozoa > Zoantharia > Zoanthidae > Zoanthus > Zoanthus sanctaehelenae. The sequence goes on along the minus strand of JAOTRI020028839.1, from coordinate 9,766 downwards.
GTGATTTTTATTTATTTCATAGGAAGAGGAAATTATTCAATTGGAAAAGTCAGCATGACTTGTGCCTCCTCAAGGAAGTGCTGAATATTGAGCCATACAGCAAAAGGCAGTCAGAAAGAGGCGCAGCTTGTAGAACTGTTGGAGCAAACCTCAACTCCAATACACAAGAAAAGTTTAGAGTTTCTGATCGGCCTCGCAGAGATCACTTTATTAAAATAATGGAAGAATTTGAAGTGAAAGAAAGAGATGAGATAAAGGCCTCGGGCATAGAAGGAGAATATGACGAGCTCTGACATCTTTGCCAGGATGTAAAAGATAAAATGGAGGAAGTGACCAGCCAAGTAAAGGCTGAAAGTGCCAAAAAACAAGAAGAGGCTGAGAAAGCATCACACATGAGGCAGAAGGCCATGGAAACTATGGGGGGTACCAAAAAGAGGAAGGCCTCTGGCAGTGATAAAAAGCAACCTCAGCGCAGAAGGAGTTCAGATACCATGACGTTTTTACAGGAGAGTATGGAGCAGAGCAAATAAAAGCTGAGAGAGAGCTTCGTGAATGAGAGCTCAAGACCAGAGAGCTTGAAATGAAACAGCAACAGCAGTTCATGATGTCAATGCTTCATAATCAGCAACTGTTCCAGCAGCTGGCTGATAACTCTAGAACTCCATGAACTTTGAACTCATACCATACACATTTTTTATTTTATAAATTTTTTATTGTTATTATAATGAACAAATAATGTTGGACAAGGGATATATAGAAAAAATAAATGAAGACAGAGGGAGAATAAAATACTGTCAGAAAAAACAATTTGGACAGAAGAAAAGGGAATAAACAGCGGAAAAAAACAATTGGAAATAATAATGAATGTGAGTCTGAGTGGGAAGTTTCATTAATCCAGTCACTCACACAGCAAAAAATAACTATGACGAGTGAGAAGAGGAGAATGATTCAGAAATAGAGGAAGAGTGGTTACCTATTTTAAATTATTACATAGCAGAACAATGCCTAACGTATCGACAAAAATGGCTTTCCCGGTTTTAAGAACAGGTGACACTGACGTGCTTGAGTTGACGCATCAACTGAGGATATCCAACCTTTAAGGAAGAAATTATACAGCGGAACGTTTCTTTGTGCTCTTCATCTGCAATCGTAAGTTTCATAGATGCAGCATTGAGGGACACAACAAATTTGACAAATTTTTCTAGCGACGTTAAATACGATGTAAAAGTGCCTTCGTTTCGTTTTCCATATGGGGTTCAATCAACTTTTTCCACACGAAGTCCCACTTTTCCTTTGTCAATGCATGATGTCAACACCATCTCGATCTATTTCCTCTTAAGTCTACAAACTTGTTGTGCGTGCTGCAACCGTGCTTTGTGTTTATGATGTCCACTATCAGGCAATCCAAGGTGCCCTTATTTACACGAGTGCTTTGCAGCCCTCACGAAACACGACTTAAAACTTCTACTCCAGTTGTGAGAGGATTAAAAGCTTTCTCTCTCGCTCAAAAAGGGGCACGTTTAAGTAAGACTGAGGTTTCCATTGACAGAAACCTTTTAATCGTTACAGTGACACTGAAAATCGATAATTATTAACGTGGAAAAACAGAAGGTGAAAACAAAATCGTGCAAAGCAACATCGTTCTGCAGGTGATGAAAACATAACTCAACCTAATTAGACCCGAATTTGCAGTTAAAGACGAAATGTGCATATTTGTTAAACGGGATGGCTATAGATTCAGTGAAGGCACAACAGGAACACAGTTGTCAGAATTCATCAGGAGAGTGAAGATCAGAAACGGAAGGGTTTCACATACAAGCATTAGAAAGTTAATTGCAACACAAACCCATGTCTAGTAATGAAGATGATCATAAACGAGACACGCATGAAGAAAAAGAAAAGGAAGAGGAGGAGGAAGAGCCATTATCTCTCCCGTCCTCAGGTACTCAACCTCAGGAAATGCCGACCCAGTTTCACAAGCACATGAAAAATACCTTTCATGACATGATACACAGCGCAACCTCAGTTAAAACATCTAAAACTCGGAACTGACTTTTTAGCAATCCAAAATTAAGAACATTACTGCCCTTTCCTAAAAAAATAAGACAACTTGTTGATTTTGTAAGGTATCAAAAAGAAAAGCAGAAAAAGCTTAAGGAATCAAGCATATCGTCAAAAGGACAACATTGGAGCGAACAGAATGCGGAGTATTCAATTTAGTCGTAAGAAGTCTGAATTTTATATGCTTTTGGAGGATGAGGAAGATACCCCTATAATACTGAACCGAGAGGGTCTCCACAGATGCTACGAAAAAGTAAAAAACATATTCAAGGCAAAAAGAAAAATGAGAGACATCCACAGTGAGGAGTGCTTGCTTCCGGACCTCCTATGGTGCACTCTGGTAACTTTGCTTTGGCAAAGACTAACACAGGAAACACTAAGGGTTTAGGATTTAGTTTAAAAAGTAGCGTGCGACCCCATTTAAAAAAATTTTTAATTTCCTCAGCTCATAACAATAACAATACTATCTATTTTAAAAAATATATTGTTAGTTTCTTATTTGAGACAACCTAAACAAATATCTTTTGTCAACTAACCATTGGTCATCTCGGCATGTGGTCTTTTTAGCAGCCCGATATTGGGTTACAACTGCATGATGTGTCTCCACAGTCAAAATTTTAAAATTGTTTCATAATCTTTATTTTGATATATAGGTTTAAATACTTAAGATAAAAAATGAGGTTGCATCAGAGATTTAAAAAATGTCACCCCATTTTGGTTTATTCAGGTGTACCGTATCGTTAATGTTGATCATCATGACACTGCTGTCATTGGTAGGGCAGCTCAAGCATTATGCTTAGTCTATCTCTATAATGTATGTGCAAGAATGTGGCCGAAGACACTCTACGTCGCCCAAAATTACCACCACAAAGCTTTAGACAAACACATAAGGTTTCCAGGGCATTATGACGTAGTTGATATAATGCGAAATTCTGCGGTAGATTTATCAGCTGATTCACCATTACCAACGTCCTAAGCAACATCATTCTGTTGAAACGGAAGACGCCCCTAAAAAATCTGATACGAAGGAAGAAGTAACGGGCACCTTTTCTGAACAATCAGAAAAAAAATTGTATACCTGAGGAATTCTCTTGGGAACAAGATCTTTCCGGCCCTTCAACATCAATGTCAAAAGACCTATGAAAAAACTAAGCAAGCGCCCACCAAGAAGTGCCGAAGTGCATTAAATGTCACAATTGAAAAAAAGTAGAGCACAGGCCCAGTAGATGTAAAAAAGAAAAGAAACCAAAATCAAAAGAAAAAAAGTCAAAGAAGACATTAGTCTGAGAAGACACACCAATGAATCACTGTTTTAGAAACAAGAAGTTTGCCAAAGGAGGTCTGAAATATTTATTATCCTTGAAACTAACGAAAATGCTTCGTTGATCTTCCAGCGGGAGGGTCTACAAAGATGCGACGAAAAACTCAAAAACATATTCAAGTGAACAAGGATAAAGTGAATCTGATATTTCCAATGTTGCACTGCCTTAAAAAAATAAAAAAATGACAAAAAAAATAAAAAAATAAAAAAGCAAGAACACTAAAAACATACACGATGAGTTATAAAAACATTTATAAATCCAAAAATAAAAGCATACACGACAGAGTGGCATATAATAAAAGATAACAATAAACAAACACTTTATACTATTGTGCACACAGCTGCCCGACCAAGTATGACCACTTAAAAGATGACGGCAAGCTTCCAACAGAAAGACATACAGAGTGAGATGGAGTGCTTGCTTCCAAACCTCCTCGCGATACACTCTAGAAACTTTGCTTTTGCAAAGCTAACACCGAATACGATGCAACACTTCCAAAATTGTTGCGTTGTCGTTGAGTTAATACACCGTTGAGTTAATTAATCGATAAATTTGACAGATAAAATAAATGGCAAAAAAGGGAGGATAAACAAATTCAGAAGAACCGATTGTGAGAGGGTGAAAGGAACAATTGAAGGAAAGTAATGCAAGTAGTTCCTCAAAACGTAACATATCACCCTCCGGGAAGATAACAAGAGGAATACAAAATTCTTCTCATAGTGAGGAGTCGCCGCATTTAAAGAGTCTATTATAATTAGAAATGATTCCTGTAGAAAAGAAAAGAAGCAGAAAAACGCCTAACAGGGAAGTCACTGATTCATCAATCCAAACCCTTACCCAGCACCAAATAAATAAAGCAACTAGTGAAAGCCGATCTCCACAGTCTTCACCAGTTGAATCAGACACTTCCATACCACCCTCGGGAAAGAAAACCAAAAAAACAAATGTGATAAAGATTTATCTCCTAGTGACGAATCGGCGCAATTAAAGAGTCTATTGTCATTACAAATGAGTTCTGCAGATACTGAGATACCACTCTCCGGGAAAATAACAAAAGAATAAAAAATTCTTCTCATACTGAGGAGTCGGCGCATTTAAAGAGTCTATTGTCATTAGAATTGAATCCTGCAGAGAAGAACGTAAGCAGCTGTACACGTCCTTCTCACAACTGTTAAAACATGTTAACAAAAAATCTTCTGAAAATGAAGCTTCTCAAAGTGATTCATTAAAACCACAATGACGCCTATTACTTCTCGTAAATGGAAAGGGGAGCAACATCTATGTTTCGCAAAGATAAGAAAAGAAACAATGGAGATGAACTCGTGTAAGAGTAAAAATAGTGAAAGTGAAGTGAGAATATTTGCAAAGTCTACTGAAGAAAAACGTTTAAGAGAGGACGAAGCAAATAGGACCGTAGAACGTTCACAAAGCCCAATGGAAGAAACAATATTTGAATACCTTGAGTTAATACAACGAAATAAATAACAGTCGTTCAAGAAAAAGTAATGCAGGTGGAAGATTCTGATCAATCAGAAAAAAGTTGTATGCCTGATGAATCCTCTGGGGAAGATCTTTTCGATCCTTCTGAGTCAACGTCAGAGAGTGACACTGCAGATGAAAAATCTAAACGACCGCACACCAAGAAGCGCTGAAGTGCCTTTAAAGCGATATTTGAAAAAAAGTAGAAAGCAGGTCCAATACAAGTAAGAAAAGTCAGAAATAAAAATCACAGAAAAGGCAACGGAAAAACTGATCTGTAGAGGACACTTTAGTAATGAATCAGTGTTTTAGACACAAATGTTTCCCCAGGGAGGTCTGAAATATTAATTATCCTTGAAATTGACGAAAATGCTTTGGTGATGTTACAGCAAGAGGGTCTGGACAGATGCTACGGAAAAGTGAAAAGTATATTCAAGTCAGAAAGGAAATCGTAAATCTCATATTTTCAATGCTGTATTGTGTTAAAAAAAAAACAAAAAGGCACTGTTCTTGCTTTTTGTTGTGTTGGATAAAAGTTGAATCGAAGAAGGCACGAATTGACATTTACAAGCCAATTAGTAGTTTGGTTAAAGAAACAACAGTTGCCATATTGTTGCGTTGCCACTGAGTTAATACATCGTTGAATTATATAGAAAAAAATCAATGGAGACACAAGAAGGAAAAACACAGTCGAAAGAAGCTGTTGAGAGAGAGGGAAAGGAACAATTGAAGAAAAGTAATGAAAGTAGTTCCTTCAAAAGTGGCATACCAACGTTGGGAAAGATAACAAGAAGAATAAGGAAGATTCTTCTCATAGTTGGTAATCGGCGCATTGAAAGAGTCTCTTGTCATTAGAAATGAGTCCTGCAGAGAACGGTACAAGCAGTTACACGTCTTTGTCACAACCATTCAAACATGTTAACAAAATGTCTTCTGAAAACTCATGCCACTTCATGGAATGCAAAAGAGCGAAATGATTAAAGTTATAAAAAGGGCTCAGAAAGTTGAAAAAAATGCGTTAGCAGAATTGGTTTATCTGACAGTCAAAAGGAATTTGCTGATTTACGTACGTCTTAAGTTACAAATTGGCATAGGTTTAATATCAATCCTGAAGACGCTGTTGTCACTGGTAGGGCAGCTAGAGAATTAGGCTTAATGTATCTCTACAGTATGTGCAAGAAATTGACCGAATACACTCTTTGGGTCGTGCGGAATTACCACCACAAAGCTTTAGAAAAACACGTAAGGTTTGCACGCCTAAAGACGTACTAAAAATAATGAGTGATTTCACGTTAGATTTACCAGCTGAAAATAATTCCTAGGCGTCCTAAAAAAGATAAATATCGAGCTGTTGAGACGGAGGACGATGCTTACAAATCTGATACTACGGAGAAATAATGGGCGTTCAAGAAAAATTAATGGGTCTGGAGAGATGCTACGAAAAGTGAAAAACATTCAAATCAAGAAGGAGATCGTGAATCTGATACTTCTAATGTTAAAAAGACAAAAAAACGACAAGAAACACAACAAAACACCAAAAACATTCACGTTATTGACTTATTAAAACATTAGAAAATACAAAAAAAAGCATACACGACAAAGGGGTATACTGTGTGAGAAAACATTATAAACAGTTTCTAATATGAGAAAACATTTGCCAGGTCGAACGTCTCAACTCTGGTAACTTTGCTTTTGCAAAGCTAACACAGAAGCACGAGGGTTTAGTTTAAAAAAGTAGCAAAAGACACCACTGAGGCTGACAGAAGCTAACAGCCGTTGTTGTTGCGTTGGATAAAAGTTGCGTCTGAGAAGGCACGAGAATAATTGACACAAAAGAACGAAAAATACAGTCGGAAGATACAGATGGAAGAAAGGAGGAAAATGTCGGAAATGAGAATAAAATATGATGAAAATTCTTCTGATAGTGACGAGTCGGCACACCGAGTCCTCTACATCCTCCTGACACACAGTCTTAAATATTTGATGCATTACAGGTATTGTATTATCAGCATGCTCACTCCCTTACTGCCTCCTGACAAACAGTCTTAAAGAATTATTTGACGCATAACAAGTATTCAATTATCAGCTTCAAATACCATTTTAAAAATGTTCTACAGCCAACGGCAACGCGAGGAAATTGCCAAAATACACATTTCTAATTAGACAGTTTAGTATGTAGTATGGCAGGATATTTTAAGAAGTCTTGTAGTATTTTAACGAGCCTAGTGGGCGAGTCAAAATACACAGGATGAGTAAAAATATCAGCCTATATATAGACTATAGACTAAACTGTCTATTACGTGATTTATTATCCAAACATTTAAGTTGTGAAAAAACAACCAAATACTGCAACGCGCACGGCAAAACAAGTTTTTGGAGCATGAACATCGCTCAAATTGGGCAATACAGCTAGATAATTGTACTCGCCCCAGACCCTTTCATGGTGTTATTTGTACGCGAGGTCGCTGCCGCCTTGGGAGCGCCTTAAGGCCAGAAAGTGGACGCTGCACATCTAATTCTGCTTCAGCAAATAAGTAAAAAAATGACAAGAGTAGTGGTATTTTACCATTGCATCTCTGCTCCCCCTTATCTTACACCTCTCGTGTCTTTTCACAAAGTCAGACTAGAGTCAAGCTCAACAGGGTCTTCTTTCCCGCTGATTCTACCAAGCCCGTTCCCTTGGCTGTGGATTCGCTGAATAGTAGATAGGGACAACGGGAATCTCGTTAATCCATTCATGCGTGTCACTAATTACATGACGAGGCATTTGGCCAGTTGACTATTGGGATCGTGACACAAGGCACAAACAAATAAGATCAGAGGCAAATATATACAAACTGCTATGGATTTTTCCGACATTTTATGCTTTTTTTTTGTGGTTTTCAACATTTTATGATATTTAGGATATTATATCATATAAATACGACACGTACACACTTAATACCCAACGTTAGGCCCTTAGGCAGGCCAACGCCATTAATTCCATAAGCAATCCTTGCTCAATCGAAACCCACCCAGTAGGTGGAGCGATTGAAGTGCCTATGTATTAGTGCTGAACTTCTGGGTGTGAACCTCATCAAGTGATGATCTGAGACAACATTCGCATCGACAACATACGCCCCGGTGCTATCATAAAGGACAAAGTCTGGCTTACGCAAACCGAACGAGGGATCCCTTATAGAAGGTTCTACGATCGCTTTTAGCCCCTTCTTTGGTGCACCTTTACGGACATATACGACAAGGTCGTTATACCGTTTTATACACTTCGGAGCAGTACGTTAATATCTATATGTGGCTATGTTTCAGAAGTGCGATCTTTGTGACTTTGTCACTAAGTCTAAAGGCAGTCTCACTACTCACCGCCGTAGGAAGCACGAGGTGGCTTCCAATGACCCAGCACCTTTGGAGCCTCAGGGCTCTGAAAAGTGCATAGGTGTGCAATGTGTGAAATGGCTTTTACATCTAAATTCGGCCTGTCGTTGCACATGAGGAGAACCCATTTGGTTGAATATCATGCCAACAATATTTCTGTCCAGGGGGTCAAGGCCCGCTTTGATGGTGGTATCAATCAGGTGCTGAACAGAGAGTTTCTTGGGCAATCAGTCGATACCATCAAAGGTGTGAGGAAGCAGACCAAGTATGGGGAGATCTTGTCTGCTTTAGACAAGAAAAACTTTCTGCCTGTTTCTGCCCCCGTATCTCCCCTTCGTGCAGAAGAGGATAACTCCAATGCCGTACGAGACCCTAGTCCAGAGGCCTCCTCTGCAGATTGGGTAACTCCTCTCCTCGAGGCTATCGATCACAATCACATTTGTCGTGACTCCATCTTGGCAGCCATTCACCCTGGGGTGCCGGATGATATGGCTAGGCAGTGCCTCGATCTAGAATACAAATGTTGGCTGTATGATAAACTTGGGCATAGGCCCAAGAACCGCCCTCGAAAGGGCGTGGACTTTAGTTGTGACATCACTGATAGTCGTCGGCGCCAAAAAACCACTCAGCGGCTGCAGTGAAGGTTCTCGATGGAAGCTGCTGCAAGTCTGGCACTAGGGCAACCTTGTCAGCCGAGTGGATGACAAGAGCCTGGGCTGATCTGTTTACCACTCCATCAAAAACAGACTCCTGCCAGCTGGTCCAGGTTCAGGAAACACACTGGGAGCTCCTAAATCCCATCTCCATCACATAGATTTAATCAGTAATATCCAACAAGAAACCGGCAGCCAGCCTCAATACCATCTTCGTCTCTGAACTAAACAAAATTACCATCGGAAAATTGTGCAGAAATAAAATTGAACCATAACATATACATTTTTTATCTTTCAGTCTTATCTAGATATGGAGTTCCTTAATCCCAACGTGGCATCAGAAATGGCAAAGCTTTTAAAAAACTATCAAGAGAAGTATGTCCCATGTTTTAGTTTTAATGGAGAACATACAGTCCTCTCCCAAGTGCCAGTACATGGACTTTCCGTGATGGTGAAGATAATTTTGATAGGCTAAACGGTCTCACTATTGAACATACTGACTGGCATGCCAAAGTGACATTATATAAGGTAGCCTTATTACATATGTATGCATATAATTCAACAGTTACAGAATATATTTTAATTATTATTTATGAAAAAACATACAATTAAAACCATTACAAAAATTACCATTATTAATATCACTATTTTACTGCAAACTAATTAATATCATGTAAACTTTGTTTATAGATCGTTTTCAGTCACGTGACCACTTTACAATTGGCCGCCATATTGGTGCACATGTAAACAGTGAACTCGTATCGCGTGAGCTCTAAAAAAATGGTTTTGTGTGCGATTTTTGGCTGTGGAACCCGAACTGTTCGTGATAAAGGAGTTTATATGGCAAGAATTCCTTCAGTTGTAACGAATCAAGGCGAA
>JAOTRI020028734.1:0-18348 GCA_028564885.2 Zoanthus sanctaehelenae | reverse complement strand
TTCAATTAATGTCTTTGATAAAATCTATAAACCTCTGTCAGTTAATTAACTTGTGAAAACTGTTAAAAGAAAATTATTTATGTCCAAACAGTTTTCACAAGTTAACTGACAGAGGTTTATATATTTTATCAAAGACATTAATTGAAATTTTTAAATATACAAAACAAATTGTTTTAAGATTATTGTTTATGTTTGAATGGTTTTCACACATAAACTATGCACTGAAATATTTCAGCTATTTTGTCACACAATAAATTGAGAGCACAAGTGTTCAGTGTTTTGATATAAGAAATAGTACACAGACAGTGGTTACGAACAAAGAAATACATACATAGTTTGAAACTATCTTTTACATGACATTTTGTTTTTATAATTTTAAAGTGGATCACTAAATAATACAAACGAGAATAGATAACAAGTATAGTTAAAAAAGCGTGTCTTCATTAATTCTGTATTTTTTTTAATTTGTTTTTTAATGTTCATCACCGCTGTTTGTGTACTATAATTTCTTAAAAAGTCGATATTGTCAAGGCAAAGTCTTGCTTGTCAAGTCTTGCTCGTTGGCATGTAGCAATAGCTATTACTAGTATAAAGAACACTAATACTTAAACTGTCTTATTATAAATACTTATTAATTTTAATCATGCCAATTGTATAGAACATGATTGCCCATTATTCCAAGCTAAGCGAGAGGCTAATGTTTATAATAATCACTTGATATTTGGGAACTTGGTGTGAAATCAAATTTGCATATCTTATAAGAGGGATGAAAATTGGAGTACCTGGAAAAACACCCTTGGAGTAAGATTGAGGTCATTTTAAAAATCTCAGTCCATCTGCGGAGCCTGGAAATTGATCCCAGGTTGTAGAGGTGGGAGGCACAACTGAATATGGCCAGTTGGCCAAATAGACTCTCTAGATTGGAGATTACATACTGTAAAGTAACATTCTTTCAGCTTATCAATTCACCATAGCTCAAATGTCAAATAAGCTATGTGTATGTCCTCACCCATAATGCAACTGATAATGACAAGCTAAGGAAGATTATTCTGCAGATACGATAGCTACAGGCCACATTTAGCAGGGCAGTGAAGAAGGACTGGGTATTAATTAACATACAAAAGTAATAGGCCTGGGAACAAATAAAAATTTGAAGCTTTGTTAGGTTAGTACGGCATGGTAACGCAGGGAGTGTTGCTCATATTCTGCTCCACCAATGGCGTTATGAGAACTAACCACCAGAAAGAAAAAAAAACTAATGTCAGTAGCATTTTTTTCATTTTTACCCTCACCAACATGAAAAGGTTAAATTCTATCTGTGGGTTGAGAAAACATGTTACTATAACTATATGGACAAAATAAATAAATTGATGATGATACTAATAATAATGAATATATTATGCCATAAGAATTTATTTTCTATTCTCAAAAATTTGCATTCATAGCTGTCAATGAACATGCATATGTACAGCTGTAGATGCGTAAAGTGAAATTTCCGTATGCATGGGCGCATACTATGTTTTAAATATGAAAACTAACTAAGTAATTGACATTAACCTACTTAAGTTGTAAAACTCAGAAGTCATTAAATACATAAATTTATTATAATTTTTAAGAGAAGTATTTCAGGTTGTAAAAATCAATTTTTAAAACGTCAAATATTACGATATTATAATATCTACGAGACGAGGAACTGTGATTTAAGCTTTCTGCAGCCTTGAATCTGTAACTTAAAAGCTGAAGCAGATTCGTAAAATAAAGATTTAGCACTCTTTTCAAGAGAAACAAAAAGACAGATCGATCAAACTTGTTAGATAAACACTTTGTAATACTCACCGCCTAATTTTCTGGTTGTAGTTTTTAGTTGACTTTCAACATTACTTTCTAATCGAACTGACTTTTCAACCATAATCGTGTATAAAATCGATGTAATGGTAAAAAAATATCAAAGTTATCAAATAAAAAACTTCATTAGAAATAATTGTTTGCTATTTGATGCCAAACTCATTATCACAACTGAAATGTTCTTTTCACTCGTTGCGATGGCAACAATAAGAGTTTGCGAATGATCCGCTGACCAGACGTTCGGTTTGATAAAGGAATAAAACAAATATCAATAAAAACTCGAAAAAAAATGCAATGGATGGAATTTTTTGTGAATTCTTCCCTTTTTGCTCTGAGTCGAATAAGAGTAAGCTTTTGAAATTTTAAACAATTCGTAATGTACAGGAGCGATAATTTGGGTAAATCAATTCTTTTTACAAAAGAAACTACTTTAGGCCACTTTAAAAACAATTGCTGTTTATCATCAAATTTCCTCAAAATTTAGTGAGAGAGGGCACTTTTTTTGCGTTTATTATTAAAAAAATAAAAAAGTCAAAGAGTTGGAAAAAATCACTGCGTGTGGGATTTTTTTCAGATCAAGTAGCTTGGCCATACCGTACCATTTACGTGACTTTGCAATATACAAAAATAATATTTTGATTGTGTGCAAAATATTTTATCCTAAATTTTGTTATATGAGCGACAAATTGCGGATAAAGCTTTTTTTTATAATAAATTGGTTTCTTTTTTAGTCGCACTTAGTCCCCTGAGTTAGGCCACACCTAACGGTCTTCAACCTAAAGAGGGCCTAGGGAGACTAGATTTATTAACTGAATAACATGGCGGACACAGATGTGCTGGATGAAAATGAAGAAGAACAAATTACTCTAACTGAAGAAACAAAGGTACCCAAAGGAGTTTCGTACACTGAAGTAAATGGAGAAGTAAACACTGATGGCAATAAAGGTATTACACACTCAGGATCAGGTGAGTCAAAAAAGAGAAAAAAGAAAAAGAAAGGAAAGAAAGAAGCGGAAGGTGATGCAAGGGATGGCTTATTGTCTCCGCCCGCAACATCTGGTGTGCCTGTACAAAATATTAGGCAACTTCAAAATCTTCAGAAGACGTTTGAACTTCTTAGGGTAACTGACCAGCATAAACCTGCCAAAACGATTGAAGAAGCCTCTAAGAAAACTTATAATTTCTGGAAAACTCAGCCTGTACCAAAGATTGGTAAGTTTGTTGTTTTTAAAGGATATCGCTCTTCATAAATGAATGAAATTTAGTTTTATAATTGTTGACTTTTTCAAAAGCTATGAGCTTATTAAAACATGATTCCCACTATGTGCTTTTCAGTAACAATTTTAGTTATAATTAGTAGCATTCTGCATATTATAATATGCATATCGTCACTCTATACTGTGGTGTTAACTGCCTTAATAATTGAACAACAATGAAACCGGAAATCGTTTTGAAGCGAACTGTAATCAAACAGTTTGATACCATTTCTATTCTAACTTCTAGTTGTTATAAGATGTGTTAATGATCATTTTTCCTAATTTAAAACATTATTTGGTAAAGTTTATTACGTCTGTTGATTGCTAACCATCCCTTTTGTTCAAAGGTGGGCTAGCACTAATTCAGTTGGTAAGTTTTCAACCCATGACTTTGTTCCCAGTCTTACAGAGTAAATAATAAATCCTGTACCATGTAGAGGTAACAAACCAAGGCCCTCAGGTATCAGGTCTCACATGGCCCGAGGGTCAATTTTCTTTCCTGTATGTGCATAGATTTAATTGACCCTCGGGCCACCCAAAGTGTACAGTTTTAAAAGTACCATGCATATCAACTTATTACTCAACTTTTATACAAGAAAGGTCAATCAAAAATAACTGGCCCATGTGTCACAGGAAGATTACAAATTTTGAAAGTTTATCAGACTATAACTTGCTTCACTTTGATCAATAGATGAAGAAGTTACTGAGTGTGGTGCCATTGAACCAGACAAAGATGAAGTTCGACAAGAGCCATACAGCTTACCTCAAGGTTTTGAATGGGACACACTTGATATTTCCGATTCCAAAGTGGTAAGTAGAGCAATTACAGTGTAAAGATGATTTTATTGCAGAAAATCAAGTTTAAAGTACTGTATTTTTTTATCTTATTTTAACCAAAAAACTGTCTGGCATAATTATTGTAATTGTTCAAAATTAGTAAGTTATTAATTTTATGAAATTGTTGCAAGAAATTTTATAGCTCTTGGTTAGCTTTTGTATTAATGAACATTAAGTCTATATGCTATGATCTTGTTTTCTTGTGCTTGCCATCAGTTTTGACCTCTCTTAATATTTAACACTAATGCTAAAAAGACCTTATTATAAACTATGTAATCTAGGTTCTGAAATTAGTTGTTATCTCAACTAAGATTTGAGTCTTTGTCTAACCTTGTTTTCTGCCATAAAAAATATTATAATTTTAGTTTTTCTTCCAAGGTCAATAAGGGTGTGTTTTTTGTGCCGATTCTGGAATAGGAATTCATAAAATCTAAACTTTTCCAGATTTTCTGTGAAATTACAAAAATCATATCTTAATGATAAAGCTCTTTTAAATTTGAAATTCAAAACAAATATTTCTTCACCCTAACAATTTGCAATGAAATTCAAAATTATTCTCAATGCAGAATAGTTGGAACAGACCCAAACAAACTGTCTCTAAATGAGCACCAGTATCTGCTAGATGCTAACCTACAGAATTAGTTTCCCTTTCATGCACAGTCAAAAGAATTGTGTCTGCCTTATACTACAGAATTAGAGACAAGATGATCAGCCTTAGTGATCCATAAGGCTTAAGCTTTGCTACAGCAAAAATCCTGTGTGTTCTGTTGTAGATTTAACTATTCTCTGTTTTATGAACTGTCAGACTAGTATAAACAAACAATCGTTTTAAAATCAATATTCTTACAGGAAAACATAAATGCATCATTGAGTTTGGCCCTCGGATAAGTAAGGGACAGTTTTCGGCAACAGGATAGCAATGGAATAAAACGCAAGGTCAAAACCCTGTGCTATAATGGATACGGGTTGACAAGATGGGACCCTGGGTCAATCCCGTGGGTTGACGTTAAAATACATCTTGATAGCACTGTAATTAGTTAAGTGTATTCTTTTCTGTGCAATTCATCAATCATCAATCCAGTTTTGTTCTAACGATGTAAACAAGGGTGGCTGGATTTACCCCACTCTGCCAATGTTTTTTTTGTCAATGATAAGTTATGATATAAAAATTGACTGACTAAAGGATTGAGATAAGACTGGGGTTTCTGTTACTCTGGGAATCTCATCTGGCTTCACCCATTTCATTACACTCAGTTTTTCACTAAAGTCTATCAGAACCTGATCAAGGCTTGTACTGTAGTAATACCCAGTTAAAATATTGTACAGTATATAAGGAGCCGATTAAGTTTCAACCTGGGCTGAAATTTTGGCTCGGCTAGCCAGGCTGAAACTCCAGCCCAGTTCTCTGAAGCAATGCCTCATTTTAAATAATTGCAATTACATGATTAAAGTTGTAGCCTGGGCTGGATTTGAGCCCACTTTTAAGCAACCACACTGAAATTTTCAGCCCAGGCAATTATAGGCTGAAAAACCCATGTACAGTAATTGCCATCCATTTTCCAACCCCAAGCTGAAATATTATATTGACTGAGAGAAAAAATAGCAGCACGTTTTACAGTCCAATTTCAAATTTGGTTTCAATAGTTTATTATATCTTTGAAAGATTATTTTTGACTAATTAGAATTTTCCGATTTAATCAAAGTTGCCATGCAAGAGCATTGATTGTTCACACAGTTCTAGTGCACTGGTTTTAAACTAACTTATTGAGGGCTACCGTAATTATTACTGACTTTCTAATATTTGCTTAATTTTTAACAGTTGAAAGAGCTGTACACATTGCTCAATGAAAACTATGTGGAGGATGATGATAACATGTTTAGATTTGATTATTCACCTGATTTTCTTCTTTGGTAAGTCTCAATTTATTATAATTATTTTGTACAGTAAGAGTTATAATTGTAAGTTGTATTTTGGCTTTTATAAGTTATGTTGATAATGATCTAGCCTCCATTCTCAAAATATTTTCTTTCTACATGTAATTGCCTTTCATTCAAGATTTCTGACCCTGCAGTACTCCATCGGGACTCATCTTAAAAGAGACTTTTATGCTACCAGGAATAAAATATGTTGATATGATGTGGGTGAGAAATAAACAGTGATTTGAGACTAATTTTGCCCTAACAAGGAACCAGGAACAGAAAATGTAATTTCTTTGACATGTTTGATCCTTGTGTCTACTCGGTACACGTGTTCTAATAGTTTAGGAAACTAATCAAACATAGAAAGTTGATACATCAACAGCTTTCAAAGCAAGAATAGTATAATTCTTAAATTTTACTGAAAATATACAGTATGCATTCTAAAAATGTTTCGTTTGTAAGTGGGTTTTGACATTATAATTAAAACTTTTATGCTAATAAAGAAACTGTTTCTTCAATTAAAATTTTTTTAAAAATTAAATTTAAAGAATGTCTCGACGTTTCGGATATAACTCTATCCTTCTTCAGGGGAAGTGATCTATAAACAATATGCATTGTTTTTACAATTATTACTATTTAAGAGATTTCCTCCATTATAGGAGATTTTCTAATGAGAAGTTGCAAAGTCATTAACGAGATAACATATGAGATCTTGCAAGATCTTGCAGTATACAACTGTAAATATTTGTGAGACAGATGAGTTTCACAAAAACTCACATGAAATCCTGTAAAATAGCTGAACAATATTCAAAACGAAACAATACCGAAAGATATCTTGCAAAGCTTTTTTATATTAGTACTGTATCTCTCACTCTTTTTAGTGCTAAATTCATTTAAACAAATTATTTGCGTGGACGGAATTCTGATCATTTGCACATTTGGTCATAAAAACTAAAATTTTGTCAGAAAGCCGGTGGCCATTACTATATATTGTTGGGTCTGTGTTCATCAATAAAAGTGAAATGTGTTACCTTAACAGAAGATACAGCTTCATTATCACCAACATACATATTACATATCACAGGGTTCAAAAATGTAGATCAACAAAAATCGTCCTAGGACAGCACCAAATAGCCAAGTAGCTGCTTTTTCAAATTTTACCAAGGCTATATATTGGTTGGTACTTTACTGTGTAGAGGTTGTAACCCAAGGCCCTCTGGGATTGGGTCTTGGTTGAACTGAGAATCAATTTTTTTTCCAATATGTACAGAAGTTCAATTGACCCTCAGGTCTCCTGAATTTTACAGTTTTGTAAGTACAACTGAATATCAACATGTTAGTCAAGTAAAACTAACTGACCTCCAGAACTCAGGAAAATTACAGCCTTGAAAGTTAATCACACCCATCCGCTTACAACATCTCACTCATTAAACCACTTCTCACACTCTCTGTAACGACATCAACCACAATTGCAAAAACCAATGGCAACAACACGGAACCCTGGTGCACACCAACTTTCACCTTAAACTTCTCAGACAACTCTTGCCCAACTCTAACTCTTGTTTTTTCGCCTTCATACAAACTCATCACTGCTCTCACCATTACCTCTGGTCACCTCTCTTCCTCATTGCCCCCTCCACTTCCTCAGGACTCTGTCAAATGCCTTTTCCTGGTCAACAAAGCACATAATTTTATACAACTTTTTCTCTTTCTCAACAAAGTACTCCTCTTGTAACCATCTCAAAATAAACACTGCATCTATCATTCCTTTCCCTGTCATAAAACCAAATTGCATCTTGTTCACTTTTACTACACACCTCAATCTCTTTTCTAGCACCATTTATACAATTTTATTGCATGCTCTAGCAACTTTACTCCCCTATATGCTTCACAACTCATTGCATCCCCTTTCCCCTTAAAAATAGGTACAGTACCATAACACTCAATTCTTCATTTTCTTATAAAAAATTATCTGGCCTTGTTTGCCTTAGTCCCACTTTTACACATCTCCTTATGTGCATCCTTTTTTCTTGCTATTGCTTCTTTCACATCCTTGTTCCACCCCCATGTGTCCCTTGATCTATCCTTCCTTTTTTCTTCCCACATTGTATTTCATCACAATTTTAAAATATTATTTATTACCATTCTGCAGGGCCCTTAAACCTCCTGAATGGAAACCACAGTGGCATTGTGCTGTTCGTGTGTCCTCCAACAAGAAACTAGTTGGATTTATTAGTGCAATCCCTGCTCACATAAGAGTTTACGATCAGTAAGTTATCAGAATGAAGGTTAATTGTATGTTGTGAAAGGTATAAAATATTTGAGTAGAAGCAATTAGAGAAATGATAAAAAAAACTTAGTTTACGGATTCAAAATACTTTTTGCACTGCTTGCATCAGAACAGCCTCATTTTTTTGTGTCACAAAATAAATTCCCAACACATGCGAGGTTTGTGTTTCATGTGACTAGTGGCTGACCATTGGTTCGTCAAAACATAATGCCTTTTAATATATAATAAGTTTTAAATTGATAGTAAAATTTATTTCAATCTAGAAATTTATTGATTTGAAATGATTTTTATAAGTTAGATTCATTAAAACCAACTACTGTACAATAAATTACAGTATGGATTGTTTTGTTGCTATATCCTGGAAAAACAATATTGTAATTTATCACAGTTAACACAAAACTATAAATATCAATACAAAAAACTTTTCTGCAAGAGATTGATTGAATTTCTGAAAACTTTGCAAAACCTTTAAACAGAATTGCCTGGTTTTTTTTTATTTTTGCAGTACACAACTTATGGTAGAGATTAACTTTTTATGTGTCCATAAGAAGCTGAGAGCTAAACGTGTTGCCCCTGTGTTGATCAGGGAGATTACAAGACGAGTTAACATGGAGGGGATCTTCCAAGCAGTGTACACTGCAGGTGTTGTTCTTCCTAAACCAGTATCCTGCTGTAGGTCAGTTGCCCATTATGATCAATAACAGTCAATTGGTCCTTGAGGACAGACAGGGAAATACATCTTATCTTCTGATAAAGCTAATTCTTCACAGACCAAGAAGCCATCAGGGGATAGATGTTAGACTAGTAATTACACATTAAGGCCTGTTCTTTTGGGTTAATTCCAACTATCTCAAATTAAGAATAAAGTTTTGAATTTCCTTAAAAATTGTTAGGGCGCTGAGATATTTGTTTCCATTTTTATTGGTATAATTGCTTTTTTCCCATCAAGTCTGTGCAAATGATGGCCAAGTAAGAACAATAATTTGATCAGTCAGGAAGGTTTACTTTAGGGCTACAGTATTTCAAAGAGTGAGCATCACACATTAGTGCATGAGTGTACATCCCTTGTGTACATTGTAGCCAACTAGCCATAGATTAGTAGAAATTCAGTTTGTTTGGCCAGTAGATTTTCTTTTTCCACCAGCCACTTTGGCCAGTAAAATAAATAAAAGTTTCTGTCTTTATCAAGGTGCAGGGGTTTCATTAAGGACCAGGCACCATGCATGCAAATTGACCGGCTATGAAAACAACTTTGCCAGGCTGCTTTAACATCTCAACCAAGAGAGTATATATTATTGAAAATAGAAGTAACTTTCCTATGTTTTCTTAAAACGGTATGTCTTCTTCCAAAGGGCCATGCAGACCTTAGATGCCCACCAGTCAAATTCAGCTGCCCTCCTGCTCCAAATTTTAATGAAACCCCTGAATAAGGATTAACAAGCTAATTAATTAGTAGAAGTGGTGGAGGAGTTGTGCGAATAGGTGAAATTTCTGTTATTTGGGGGATAGAGTGAATGGAAATGGTGGTTGTGAGGCAGCTGTGGCAGCAACAGCAACAATTGGTTGGATAAAGTTCAAGGATAGTGGAGAGTTGCTAAAGGGAAAAAGATTCTTGCTCAAGATAAAAGTAATGGTTTATTGAAGAAAGGGACTGAGAGAGCAATGAAGAGGGCAACGTGTGGTGCAAAACTGACAGAGAAAAAGAGGACAGAGGACCTATTGGAGATGTTGGGATTTAAGTGAACAGTGGTTCAGATGGCAAAGGCAAATGGAGTGAGCACATGTTAAGAATGGATGATGGGCATGTTTTAAAAAACGTGTTTGAGTTTGAAGTGAAGGGAAAAGGAAGTGAGGATGACTGGAAAATGCAAGTGGAAAAGTAGATTATGAGAGTTAGTTTGAAGAAAGAGGATGCAATGATTCAAGCAATTTGGAGAGTGGGAGTAGGGAAGATTGGTGCCTGAGTGGGGATAAACCCAAATCAAAATTGAAATTATTGGAATTGAAGTGATTAATTGATTGAAGGAAGAAATGTCCAATGAATGCGTAGTAAAAGAAAATAGCATCAAAGTTGACACTAGCCATTAGTTTAGAGAGTTGAACAGTTAGTGTTGAGCCCTGTCTATCTGTATACTGTAGTCTACAGTGTAACTCAAAGTATGTGTTACATGTTAATTGAAGGGTCTAGTGCAAAGACGATGTAAGTGACTTTTGATCAAGTTTTTGTTTCTCCCTACATTATCCTTATTATGTCTTCAAAATCTTCAGAAGAATTAAGCTTTTCACACCAAGTTATGTCAATTTTGCTCTAGACCCTTCAATTGCAAGGTTTGATTATAAATGTGTATTTTCATGCAATACAACAGAGTCTTGGAAACGTGAGTTTATTGTACAAGAATACATTTAACTTGTATTGGGCGAAGCTTCCAATTTAAAAAGTTTAAAGTTATTTCTAAAGTCAGTTTGTAAAACTCTAGAAAGACAAATGTAATGATTTTAAAAAGTCCTGGTAAACCATTGAAGTCCTATGCAAACACTGTTGTATTTTTCAAGGTATTGGCATCGATCGCTTAATCCCAAGAAACTTATTGAAGTAAAATTCTCACATTTAAGTCGGAACATGACAATGCAGAGAACAATGAAGCTTTACCGACTCCCAGAGGTGAGAACATTGTGTATAGCTGAAATTAATTTTGATTAAGTAAAATATATAAGTTGTGTGGATTTTTAGCCTCTTATCAGGCTGATGTTTTTTTCATACTTCATTGTGCACTTGTTTGCCCATCTATATAAAATTATAACGAATTATAATTATTACATGGTAAATTATTTGGTTCTTTCATTTTAATTTATGTTGATTTAATATTCCTGCACTATCTGGTTGTTTTAGTCATCATGTCTTGTTGTAACTATTTCTTTTATTACCTAAACAAAAGTTTGTTAGCCACAGATCTTGTATCTTCCCAAATGCATAGCATCTCTACAATTTATCTTAACTCCCAGAATTTTTGCCTGCTTTTCTTTCTTTTAATGATTTTTTTAGACAACCAAAAACTGGTTGCTTCATAGGCAATTGAAGTTGTACCCATCCACTGCATTGTAACTAATTTGCAAAACTAGTTAAGTAATAACCATAACCAAAAGGGTACTGTAGGTGATTAAATTAAGATTAAAATTGACTATGAGTGAAAATATTTTTCTGATTTATTTGCTGAATATACTAAAATATAAATTCAAGTGGTGAATATAATTTTACACCAAGATGAAAAGTTTTTAGGTACTGTATAATAGGGTTAGTTGATTTAGAATTTACCAAAAAATATGATAGAAATAAAATAATTTTATTTAAGAAAACAATAGTTTAATCAAGTTTTTTTTTGCATGCTTGCATTCTTTCATTTTGAATAATGCTTCAAAATCAACAATTGGCCAGATTGGATATCACGAGCTACAGGGAGCCAATCAGAGCACGTAAAAATGGATATTGGTTGCTTGGTACTAAAAATACTAATTCATATTAATAAAAACTGGATCATTGGATCAGCAGCCGCAAAATGCAGACTACAAAGTGCAGACCGACGACAAAATGCAGACCACAAAGTGCAGACCGACGGCAAAATACAGACTACAAAATGCAGACCACAAAGTGCAGACCGATGACAAAATACAGACTACAAAATGCAGACCAACGACAAAATACAGACTACAAAATGCAGACCACAAAGTGCAGACCAACGACAAAATGCAGACTACAAAATGCAGACTACAAAGTGCAGACCGACGACAAAATACAGACTACAAAATGAAGACCACAAAGTGCAGACCGACGACAAAATGCAGACTACAAAATACAGACTACAAAATGCAGACCGACGACAAAATGCAGTCCGACGACAAAATGCAGACTACAAAGTGCAGACCGACGACAAAATGCAGACTACAAAGTGCAGACCGACGACAAAATGCAGACTACAAAATACAGACTTCAAAATGCAGACCACAAAGTGCAGACCGACGACAAAATGCAGATGAGAAAATGCAGACCAGGAAAAAATACAAATATTGAAAATATTAAATTCCAAAAGAAGTAGCACTGATTTACACCTAAAACTAAAACGTCAAAGAAATTTTTAAGAATATACGAAGAAACATGCAATGTCGTGTGCATTATGGCATTAAGCTCGTTAGGCAAATGTGGTTCTCTGCCGTCAATCAAACACAATTCGTCGAAACCAATAATTACTTACGGCGGAAAATTTACAGTGAAAGCGCTTAAAATTGAACATTACTGAACAGGCATACAGAAATTATATTTTTTGAAGTATCAAGTATCAACCTCACAAACTAATAGTCTCCGTCGCAGCCGTGTTTAGGTTTGTTATGCAACAAAGGGACAGCAATAATTTTTGTGGAGATGAATGAAATAGGAATGCGTTCGGTGTGTAGATACAATGAAAGAAGTAAGAGAAAAATAACATATATAGCCCTTGGCGGGAATCAAATCCCACATCAATAATTTTTGTGGAATTTTTTCCTGAAATGTAAGGCAATAGCATAATTAGCCTGTGTATGCAATAACAAATTTTATTTCTCGTACAGACCACATTTCAAGACGCTCTGCTGCCACTGTATTTACAGACAACAGTTTTATTCTTTATGCGAGCCTTCGTTAATGCTCCGCTGTAGTCTAAACATTGACGTCTCAACACATGAAATTTTATCTGCCGTTGTTTGATGAAACTTACCCTGAGTTCCAGGACTTTATCGTCTCGTTCCGATGATGGGAGAGTCACACGACGACAAACTCTTCCGTTTATTTTTTCTTCACGCACAAGCGACGCTCGCCTGATTCACAAAATAATTAAGCGAATATTAAACCTTGGAGCCCAGGGACCATAATTTTGTTTCAGCGTAAACCGACATATCTCAAGAGAACAGGAAACTAGGCTTCAATCGCAAGTACTTTTCGTTCAGTAATATGTTGTTTTGGTTTATTAATGTTTGTGTTGCACGCAATTAGTTATTATTTCCAGTATTTGTATTTTTTCCTGGTCTGCATTTTGTCATCGGTCTGCACTTTGTTGTCTGCATTTTGTGGTTCGGCCGATCATTGGATTATGCAATTCAAGACTTTTTATTGGCTTAGCCATTATGTTATACACTGTATGAGCCATTAATATTTTCCAGCATCAGGGCTATTACAAATACTACAATCTGATTGGCTCCCTAACCTTGGGCTATTTGTTTTTGTCCGAGGAGACGAGTTTGCAAAAACAATGGCAGCTCTTCATGTTTTGTGGAAGTGTCAAATGACTATTTACAAGAACTTCTAGATAGTTCAATACTCGAGAAGACAAAAAAATGTACTAACTTAAGTAAGTATGGAATGAAAATATCCAATGGTAAGTACAAGCATGAGAAAACAGAAGTATTGATACTTTTTCATAGATTTTCTACGGACACAAACGAGAGTTGCAAATTGAAAAATGTACTCGTTTAGCATCTCCAGATTAGCATGTATTTATAATTAATATTGGCTCAATATGTTGAAAAATACTAAAACAATTAGACCTCTCGGCCTCATGGACTATGATTCAAAAGCCTATTCAGCCTACGGCCTCATGGACTATTGACTCGTAGTTCATGTGGCCTCGAGGTCTAATTGTTAGATATACCATAATGTACGTCAGCTTAACATTAAATTTCATTATATTGTAATATTTAATTATTGGATTTGATATCTTGGGAGCATTTTTAATAAAACAGTTATTCCACTTGTTGAATATGAGATGATTATAGCCAAATCAGTGCTAAGCACCACATTGGCTATCCAATGTCTGCTCGTGTACCACAAACTTGTTTTTTAATATAGGAAACAAAGAACCGTGAAATAAGGCCATTGGGTGAAAAGGACTTGGACTCTGCTTATGCTGTCACAAAAGAAGTAAGATACTATAACACAGCCATCATGTGAAAAAAAGATATTAATATAATATGTATTTATGATTGTTACATAGGGATTCATTATAAAAAGTAAATTGAAAATGTTTTAAAAAAAATAATTAGGTTTCTTAGACTGAGTAAATGCAAACAGAAAACCCTATGCTTACAAAACATTCCATTTTTTTGGCCCTGTAATTTATCCCTTGTTTCATTTTGTTTTGCTCCATTAATTTTTATTTTGCAAACTAAAGTAAGCCTATTGTGATGTCAGAAACAAAACTGCATGAAATATTTTATGCTAAGTTTTCTTGCAAAATTGTTTCATTTATCAATTGTCAGTCAATGTTTGGCCATTACCAAGTATACTTGCAGTAGTTAGGTTTATATATCTTCATTATTCTCTTTTTTATTAATTAAATTTCTTCATATGCTATGAAAATACTTCATGCTTTCTGCCATCTGCCAGTAAGCTTTCATGATAAACTTAAAATTGATACAGCTTTTTCTGACTGTTTCTTTTATTTTTGTTTAAGTTTACTGATGACTGAATACGTTTCCTTTTCAGTATTTGAAAAAGTTTAACCTTGCTCCAGAATTTACAAAGGTAAGTTGCTCTTATGAGGGTTAAAGCCTGGTTTTCACTAGATACAGAAGCACAAACACAAACAAAAGTAGTTCTTATTTCATGATGAAAACCACCCAATGCAACAGATAAGCAAAACCGCAAGCTTTAACGTATGAAAACAAGATTTTTCCTTTTTTCTTGTGCATGTGCTCAACTGTTATCTAATGAAATTGAAACACAAATGCAGGCACAATGTTCAGCAAAGGCTAAACATTTGATACCACTTGACCAGTCTGGCCAATCATTATTTAAACTTTTCTGGTTCTGCCAGGGTTCAAAATAGCAAATTTCGATGAGAAGTTCAGCGAATGTGTTAGACAACATCATGTTATGACAAAGAGTGCAGAGATTTTAAGAAAAAAAAAGTATGGGAGATGGTTTCAAGCATGATTGGAATGAAAAAAGGTTAAGAATGAATCATGTGTAGGAAAATTACTGTACATTATTAACCTTTAACAAAAATTCTTGTTGTGAATAACTAGTCATTCTTTTGTTGCAATAGTCGAAGAAACAACGTAACTCAATAGTTTAAAGTATCTCCGCAATAGCCGCACTGGCCAAGCAAAGCCTAGTCAGTAAAGATTTTGCACTCTGATTCTTGTGCTCGTGCTTAGGGACGTCTTATCAACTTCTGCTTGTGCTCGTGCTTAGATACGTCTTATCAACTTCTGCTTGTGCTTGTGCTTAGGGACGTCTTATCAACTTCTGCTTGTGCTTGTGCTTAGGGACGTCTTATCAACTCCTGCTTGTGCTCGTGCTTAGGGACGTCTTACAAACTTCTGCTTATGCTTGTGCTTAGGGACGTGTTATCATCTTCTGCTTGTGCTCGTGTTTAGGGACGTCTTATCAACTTCTGCTTGCGCTTGTGCTTAAGGGCGTCTTATCAACTTCTGCTTGTGCTCGTGCTTAGGGACGTCTTATCAACTTGTGTTTGTGCTTAGGGACGTCTTATCAACTTCTGCTTGTGTTGCTAGTGAAAACCAGGTTTAATCATTTGCATTATTTATTTTTCATTGAGACAGGGCTTGACTCAAATGATAACCGACTAATAAAAATTCACTTTAGCTAGTACATTTTCTAATTGAAACGAAAGTGTCTCACACAGTAAAACGACATTTTACCAACTAGGCTAACCAAATGTAGTCTGGCCTGGCGTGGTCAGGTTAACAGGTTATTATTTTTAATTGATTTGTTTACCCTTCCAACTTTGCAGGAAGAATTTATCCACTGGTTTTACCCAAAAGAAGGAATTCTAGATTGCTTTGTTGTGCCCGTAAGTTATTCGATGATTAGAATATGTAATTACATATAACTAAATAGTACCCAACTTTATGCATTGCTGTTTATGCTTTGGTTATAACTGGTTTACTTGAAGCTGTTACCATAATCACTGTATGCCCTAGCTGTTTTATAAGGCTTTCTCATCATCACGACATTGATGTCATTACTACACTCTAATGACGGTCTTTCTGTAGTTAAAATAATTTTGCCTTCCAGAAGTGTGCAAGTGTGTTTGCCCTTACCTCAACGGGCATGACTGATGTACAGTCCTGTAGTGTGTCTTCCATTGTAGATATAATGTAAATACACAATGAAGAAATATTTTGTTATATCTTAATAAAATCCTTCATTAGCCAGTGAGATCTTGTTTGTCCACAAGAAGTGACAAAGGGTATTCCAAACCAAAGAGTTGACACGGTAATCAGTTGTTTCGCCTGAAAGGGCACCTTAGCTGCTGAGGTGGACAATTCTCTTCTCAAGAATATTTGTTTTTTTCAAGGCGAGGTTAGATAATTAAGGGGAAACACTGATGGCTGACTTCCCAGGGTAACTTTACGTAAAGTTTTCTTAAATGTCTAAGGCTATATAAAAGTCAAATGCTTTTTAAAACAGGACGGTGTTGCACATGCGTGCTGGTAATGATGCAGCCACTTAATAGGGCACTATGGCCTCGCGGGTCAGAGGGACTAAGCCCATACTAAAAACCCTTAAAAAGAGTGAGCCTGAATGTTAGCAGCCGTGGACAGCTGTTTCGGCCTTATCGGGCCTCATCAGCACGACACAGCTAACAAACAGGCTCAGATTTCCATGGAAAATACAAAGTAAAATAAAAACGTAACGCTTGTGGGATGTGGCTGGAATATAAAACAGCCTAGTTGCCTATGGAGCCAGTGCATATCACTGGTTTTTGTAGTGTTAAATGAAGAGAGTCCAACTAAACGGGACACTAGCTCACAACAGATGCTAGTACTCATTTACCTCCCTGGGTTGGACGGAATGCCGAATTAAATATTTTACAACTTTTGACAAAAACGAGGATCAAACTAAAAACAGTGTGGTTTTATCTTACCATCTACACAAACCTTGCTCGCCCAAGATTATTATTTTATAATGGCTCCTAAACGTTTTCACAACAATTTTACATATGAAAACTCAAATACGGTTGAAGAATACCATCGTAAAGTGAGGGGCGTTTAATTTAATTTTTTTTAAAAAGTGTTACGTTTTCCCAGATAAATGTTTTAGAAATGCGTTCGGTGTATAGATATATAGAAAGAAATCAGAGAAAAATAACTTATATAGCCCTCGGCGGGAATCGAACCCCACATCTTCGGTTTACTAGTCCGACTTGTTAACCACTACACCATAAGGACCAACCACGCTGGCAAGAGGATTTTGCAGGCCTGGAGATTTCAGAAATTTTGGGAAACCAGTTTTCGGCTCAGTGCGTCATATTGATGGGAAACTGTCGAAGACCACTCTTTGGTTCTCTAAATTTTGATCATGAGAGCGGTTTTTGTTTTTGATAAAGGAACCTAATAAAAAGTACGTTATTTTTAGTAAGCAAGCATTACGTATCTTTGATTAAACGCAATATGTTAACACATATCGCCATGGTGCGGAAAACTATTTTTCGGTTCCGTCATTTCACTAGCACACTTTTTTTTAGCACATTATCCAAAAATTAATTTTTATTTCTCGTCTCTGTCACGTCTGTACCTTAATATTAATCATATAATTCACTTCTTTCTATAACTTGTCTTTCTAGGATGAGAAAGGCAACATTACTGAATTGCTGAGTTTCTACACTTTGCCGTCAACAGTGATGAATCATCCACAACACAAACAGCTGAAGGCTGCCTATTCTTTCTACAATGTCAGTAACAGGGTGCCACTGGTAGATCTAATGCAAGATGCTCTTGTTCTCGCTAAACAGGTCAGATATGATACAAACCGTACTTTTATCAAAAAGTTAAAATTCTTTACTAAGTTTCTGAAACAGTTTTACAAATTGACAAGTTTTAAGTTTGTACACTTGCACGGAATTTAGGTATCCTGCCGATGAACAGTAACTTTTTGTTAATTATATTTTTCAGTAGTATTCGTGTTGTCTGTTCATATACGCATTTTTACCCCGTAGTGAGAAGAATTTTTGAACTGTCGTTCAGACGGTGTAAAATTTATCAATTTGTAAATCAAAGGTATCCTCTGTCATTGATACACGGATCGTATAATGTACACGATATACCTCTTTTAGAGGCTTGTTTTTGTACAGTTTTTTTCATTACCGCTTCTTTATGGCACGTGCTATCTCCGGGCACTCCCCATTGCCTGAGTTTACTAGTACATGC
>JAOTRI020028640.1:0-18351 GCA_028564885.2 Zoanthus sanctaehelenae | reverse complement strand
CATAAAGTAAACAAAATGAGAAACTTACACGAACCACGATTTCGGTTTTGTCTGCTGTGAGACTAATAAATAATAACCATTGATGGTGACTTGACTCTGCGTTTTTCCTTTCTCTTTTCCTTTTTGTTTTGATCCAGATTAGCGCGTAGAGAAATTAACTTATTTCTCATTTTCCTATTTTCATTCAGTAGTCTGAAGTATTTCTTTTCATTTTCACTTCGACTCTGAAAAATAATGGGAATAAAATTTTAAAATCAAAGACTTCCTTTGCTATTGTGCATTTATATATCGCATGTCAAATATTATTCACACATTTACCAAAAACCTTTACTTTGTATAGTTTACATTAAAAACTGAAACATCTCTTAGCAGTGCGAAAATTTTCTTACTATATAATATGTCTAAACCGAGTAATATTTTTAACATATAAATTATCCACACGGAGTATTAATTCGATTCAAAGAAATTTGCAGAAAGTCAAGTGCGGTTTCAACAATAATAAATGACATATTACAATTTTTTTATAACATTCGACTACGCTAAACTTTTATAATAAAAAAACTTACACTCGTTGATTTACCATCTTTTCCATGCTTTCTACGTTATTCTCGACAAGATTTCTGGAGATTCAGCAGAACGCATTTCAGTAGGTATGCCGGAAGTACTTTGTTTTTCTTGAAGGCATTCACCCAGCCGCGAACATGACGATTCCTGTTGGGATTTCTTCTTTTTTCTCTTTTCTTCCACGATGCCCCTCATAAACTTTGTAAAATGAAATTTAAATGTTTAATTCCTTATTAAAATTAAAATTTATTTGTAATTACTTCACGATTTTTAAAATACAAACCATTCTTTTAATACCCTGTTGGCACGTGCCGTGGAGCGTAATTCAACATCGTCATCTGCTTTTCGTTGCTTTGGCGACTGAATTGTAGGGTAGACACAGATTCCAAGGTCATCCTGTTTAAGAGTCCGGCGTGTTGGCTTTTCTTGACCTGGAAGAAAGTTAAACATTCTTTCGTAGTGTTCCGGACGGAAATGCTGCGCGCATATAGATCAAGTCTTTCCCGGTTCCCATTTGTCACGTCTTACACGAACAAAGCTAAATCTCCTTTTTGCTTCGGGATTATCATTATTATAATACGGAATACGGTGAATAGAGATCCCATCTCTTAAGAAACGAAAAATTGTCACAAGCAGCGACACAACACTTATTCACCATGTTTTCAGATAAATATCGATCTGACTGCAAGTATAGGATGAAGCATTGGCCGTGAGTGACGTCATCCTCGCTTTCGGAACCAATTCCCCTGGCACTCGGTCATTGACAAAAAGGCGGAAGTTTTTGGGTAAAAATGACAATATTCGAAAGGCAATAAAAAAACAGCAATTGCTCAGAATTCAAAAATTTCTTCACCAAAAAACGTTATTTATAAGGAAGTTTAAATATCAAAATATAAAATTTGGTGCTAGTTGCACTTTAATAAATTTAGTAAAACAATTAGTTGAACACATTACCTAGTGAAATTTTCAACTCTTATTTTTTCCTTGATGTAGCTTTGTGAGTTATTTTTTTAATATTTTTAAGCAGTGCTTAGTTGTTATATCACGGATTATTGTTCGACTTTCCCCTCCCCCTTCTCCTTTTTTCTACATTATGATTAATTTTTATTCTTTAGTCTCAAGCCTTTGCTACATTTTTTGAAGGTTTGGGTAACAACTGATAACACGATAATGTGAAAAATACAACATTATCGGATCTACTGTGTTAGATAGGATCATATAGACTCCACGTATAGCAGAAATTCACAGTGTGCTAAAAATTTTTTTCCAATCTTATCGGAAGCACCAATCTATTAATCACTATCAAAATACTTCTAAATTTAAAACGTACTATTGCTAAGCCCTTATCCCTTGGCCACATCGCTCCAAGCTAGTCTCATATTTTTGTCCTTGAAATCAGTACCAGCTTTATCATACAAAACAGGAAATTTTCTTACTGCTTCCGACAACCTTTCGTGGAACCCTACTGCCGACATGTTTTGCAGGCGTTTCTGCTAAGGGACTGGAAAAGAGCATTTTCATTAGCTTACTACTACTACTAATAATAAATTTAATTTTCTATAGTGCTCATCTCCATAAATGTCCAAGGCGCTTTACAAACATAAACTATTTACTCATGCATCTACATTTGCTAAAATTGAAAATATAAAACAATAACTAAACTATATCTTATTACTATTGAAATACAAAGAAGAGCCGCTTGTAAAAATATTAAAAAGATAAGTTTTTAATTGTGTTTTAAAATTAACTAACGAGATGCCTTACGAAGGCTGTAAGGTAAGTTCCTCCAAAGTTTAGGAGCACAAACAGAAAAAGACCTGTCACCATATGTTCTGTAGTTAGAGCCAGGAATAAGCAGAATTTAATTTGAGATAGAACGAAGACAGCGAGTAGATTTACGATGATATAACAGATTTGACAGATAAATGGGGCAGAATCCGTTCAGTGACTTATAGACGAGAAGAAGAGTCTTAAAGACAATTCGGAAATTGACGGGGAGCCAGTGAAGCTGAATTAAAACGGGTGTGATGTGATCATGTTTTTTCGTCAGGGTAACGATTCGAGCAGCAGAGTTCTGTACTGATTGTAGCTTCTGAAGAAGAGACTTGGGCAGGCCATACAGAAGGGAATTACAATAGTCAAGCTTTGAAGTGACAAAGGCGTGGATAAGAACTTCCACAGAGCCAATAGTTAGGTATTTACGGATTCTTGAGATATTTCTGAGGTGAAAGAACGAAGATCTGCAGATATTCTTAATATGTTTATCAAAGGACAGAGTTTTATCAAAGATGACACCAAGGTTAGTGGCACAGGCGGAGAAAGGAATCAGCACATTTCTGACTTGTATCTGATCGAGTGAAGGACGGGGACGGAATTTGGAATGTATTAAGGAAAAATAGTTTTATCTTGATTAAGTTTCAAGCCATTAAGAATAGTCTATTTGTATATATCAGAAATGCATTTTTCAATGCGGCACTTGACTGAATCAAGATTGCAGTCAGCATCAAAAGAGATATATAATTTAGTGTCGTCAGCATAAATATGATAATTACAAAAGAAAAATTAAAACTTAAAAAAAAGTTGCTAATATGTATAAAAATATACTAATGTAGATAATATTGTTAATGCAGATGAAATAATTCATGATAATTCTGATATCGAAGAATCAGATAATAGTAAAATATATAAGCAATACCATTAGATATTGATATGAAAGATATCGAGCGTGGTGGAAATAAAAAACAAACATCTAACCATAATATAATGGATAAGGAGAACCAAAAACACTTGACAAGGAAAATCTTATTGTTAAATAATTATTACAAAATGAACAAATAAAAAAATTAACAAATATTGTTGAACAACTTGTGAAACACTTTAAAAATAAAGAAACAGAAAAAGACAAACAAATACAAAAACTAACAAATGATGTTGAGTAACATTTTAAAGGCATTGATGAAAAAAAAACAGTCTCAACATTTATAGTAGATACTTTTAAAACAAGAATATATTTTAGACACACCAAAAAATCAGTAAAACAAATGGTTAAAGATTATGGAAACAATATAATTAAACCAACTCCAGAATTAATCACTTATTATTGAAAATTTATTAATAATGCATGATCTTAATTTTGTTAAAACTCTCGTGGTTACATTTGAAAAATTTAAAAGAGATAACACATCAATTAATAAAACTGCTTATTTTAAAAACAAACCACAAACATTAATTAACGAAACACAAATTTCTGATCGAAGCATAAATAATATCAAAACAAGAAATTTTAAATAAAAGTTGGTATTTGGATTTCAGAAGGATCTGGTTGGACTGTTTAAATATTGATAAACATTATTTCAATATTGTAAAACACAACCCAATTGCAGGTAAATCTAATATTAAACCTCCAATTGAACTACGTACTGCTAGAAAAAGACTGATTAAATATAATATAGAAAATAAGGACAATGAATGTTTCAGATGGTGTCATGTTCGACATTTAAATTCCCACGAGAAAAACACTAATAGAATAGAAACAAAGTCTAATAATATAAAGAATATGTTGAAACTTAGGAATTGAATTTCCTGTGACTGTTAAGCAACGTAAAAAAATAGAAGAACAAACTAGTATTAGAATTAATGTTTTTGGATATTGCGACGAAAAAAAATGATTTTTCCCAATCATAATTCAGAAGAAAAATATGAAAATGAAAGGAGTTTATTATTAATATCAGTTAATAATGTACATCAACATTACATATTAGTTAATAATTTCATATAGATTAATGTACGATAAAAATAAACACAAAGAACAGAAACATTTCTGTATGTATTGTCTCCAATGCTTCAGTTCTGGAAAAGTATTACCTAATGATAACGAAAATTGTATTGTAATTAATGTTTAACAAAAAATTGATATGCCCGACCAGAAAAACAACATACTAAAATTCAACAATTTTTATAAACAGTTAGCGGTGCCTTTCGTCATTTATGCAGATTTACAAGCCATTACAGAAAATGTTCAAGGATAAACCTAATAATGATAAATCAAATTTTACTGAACGAAGCCTATTAGAAACATACAGATTGTGGATGTAGTTATAAAGTTGTATGTTGTTATAACGATATATATACAAAAACTACGCAAATTTATAAAGGTGAAAAAGCTGTTTAAAATTTATGGAAGCCTTGCTCGATTTGGTTAAATATTGTAAGGAAACAATTCAAAAATAATTTAATAAACCACTTAAAATGACAGAAGAAGATGAAGTCAATTTCAAAAAATCCAATGAATGTCATAGCCGTATAATGAAAGATATACGTTTCAGAAATCATTGTCAAAAAACTGGAAATTTTCTTCGAACTGCTCATCAAGATTGTTAATCAAGAAAAAAGTTCTGTTATTTTTCATAATCTGAAAAATTACGATTCTCATTTTATTATGCAAAAGGTAAAATAGTTGAAAAATACCCAAGTACAAACTAAAAGGTGAAGAATATAAAATACCAAATATAGAGTAACATATATGGCATTCTTTCTTGGTAATCATTTAACAATTTTAGACAGTTTCATTGATGAGTTATAGTTTAGAAACACTTGTTAATAATCTACCAAAATAATCATTAAAATATACCTCCAAAATATTCAAAAACAAAAGATTGATTTAATTACACGAAAAGGAGTATATCTTTATGATTATATGGATTGTTTTGATAAAATTGATGAAAAGAAACTACCGTTAAAAGAAGATCTCTACAGTGTTTTAAATAATGAGCACATTACATTATAAAATATTTAAGATAGTGCAGTGGTTTCTATTGGCCAGGAGGTGTGTTTTCATATAGCCAATGAAGTATAGAAATGACGTATTAGCTAGAAGGAGATTTTGTTAATTTAATGATCATGAAATAAACACAAATAACAATGCGGTTGTAATTCTCTTTCTCAGAAAAATGGAATAAATATTTTATAAAAGAAATAAAACATTTTTTCTGTGCCTACATAGCGCTATGAAAACCTCGGCACACGTTCGGGGAAATCTCGAGCAGATCAGTGAAGCACTTGACTGCGTCTCGTGCTTCACTGATCAGCTCTCGAATTCTCCCAAACGTGCGCCTCAGTTTTCATAGTGCTATGAAGGCACAGAAAAAATGTTTTATTTCTTAAATGATGCATTGGTGTATTTATTACCAATGACTGTAACTAGCTGTTGCTATAACTTTGCCTGTTTAAGATATGATTTTGTGCAACAACTACGAAGTCGTATAGAGAAGTCATTGGGACCTGTCATGGATCAGGAGTTGGAGCGGAGGTCTTCTGAGGGGGATGGACAGAGTTTGGTTCCACTTATTACAGAGGAGATTTTGGCTTCCAGAGAGTAAGTTCAGATTCTATCAGCCTAACATTATTTTTTAGAAACCAATCTTAAATTTTTTTCTTCTTCATTAAGTGTTTAAGTCTTAAAGATCTTGTTCTTCATCAATGTTTAGGTATGCAATCTTGTCTCAATCTATCATTACTGGAATCAAGGCTGCAGTAAATGCACTGGTGAGAATCTAGAGTCTGCTGGTCATTTGTATGTAATTCATTATTTTATTCCTTAATGATTTGTCTCCACATGAGTATACAATTATGGGAAACAACTTTATATTTAGTCCCCAGTTCTTGGGTTTTACCCATTCCCGAGAGGCACAAAAAAACAAAAGACAAAGCGGCCATGTTGGTGCCTAAACAAAAGAAATCATTAAAATTTTTTTGACATTTAAGAGCATCAACATGGCTGCTTTTAATTAATTTGATGTCAGGTGAAAGCCACCTATAAGCAAGATAACTATTTTTTTGATAAAATAATGTTTCTGGGGTCGAATACTAATCACACTTAAGTATATTGTAAAATAATTACAGGGGATTTTAACCAGATGTCCTTTAAAATGTTTGAGTCTCTTGCAGGAAGCTAACCTGTGATCATGGATTAGTGTCTGATCTGACAAAATGTAACAACAGATTTGACTGTCTTATTGAAGAGAATGTTATCAACAGTACAGTATTATAGCTAGGTTATTGTTTTGAAATTTAGATATTAAATATAATTTATAATGAATCACAGCCATTTTACACCTCTCACAAAAACTATGACACCATTTGTGTTTAATGGAATGATTAATTAGGAAATGATATTGATTGTCTGTGAATTATATGTATCAGACACTGTTGTAGCAAATTGTTTGGGATAAGTTCCCAAAAAGTAATAATTAAAATTCCAAACTGATAATTGTCTTAAATGTCTGGGTGGTACAACTATGTGTAATTACTGCAGCTGCAACATACTGTAACAATTGGTGTACTGTACATACAACAATATGTGCACAGCTATAGAATCAGGGATTTTAAATAAACCTAGCAGTGAACATTGAGAAACAAAGTGATTATGATTAAAGTTCCTAGATCAATGTACTTGTTAAATACAAACATTTAACTATTTAATAGTTTTCTAAATAGAGTAAAAGCTTTCTATTTATAATGCTCGAAATTAATGCAGCTATGTACAGTACTTGTACTACTGACAGTTTTTTTTTTTAATCTGCATTATCTAGACTAACCAATATCTGGGAACAGCTACTGCTAGATACTTGGACTATGATTTATTTACAATTTTGCTTTGGAGATGACTGTTTTAATTTTTACTCTAAAAGCATATATGTTAGTTTACTAACATTAAGTGACTCACTCGTTCTTGGCATGCACCATAAAATATAATTGCAGCAATTAATGATTTTGTCTTACATTTTAGATTCAGAGTTTTGCATCACAGGACCCGAGACAACGTAATAGTTTGTTTGATTTTGATATGGGTGAAAACAAAGTAAAGACTCAACTTCTAAGGATATCAATGGACTCTCTTGATGAAGATTCCTCTCTTGCATCATCATTTGGTCAGGTAGAGTTATCACTAGACTCCAGTTATATAAACATGTTTACAATATTGTTTTAATCATATTTTCCCCCTTTTTTAAGAGAGGAAAGGGACTTGCATGATTGTAATTTGTCTAGTGCAACTTAGTTCAGTCTGTAGCTTGAAAAAAATGATAATTTTACTTTTGTCTTGTAAATATTAAATAGAATTAAATGACTTTAGGAGAAAGGTAGATGTTTTGGCATCATACTTTCACTACAACAGTGTAGCATATTTTCAGATTTGATTTATATTTTAAGAAAGTTCAAAATTAATACAATTTTTTAAAAACTATGATTGATCAGCATTTTTTGTTTCTCTTAAAATGTCAAGAAGTTCTCAGTTTATAAATCATAGTATAGAGCTGGACTAGTTTAAGTTAACTTTTTATTAATATTTAATATCTGTACATGGAATAGTGATGCTTTTAATGAAACACAAAAGGAGCAAAGTCAATATTAAAAGTAATTAAAGTTAAAATGCATAGTCAGTAGCTTGATTGTATTATTTAATAATTAAATATAATGTATGCATGAAATAAATATATACTGCAGCTGCATAATTTTAAAATTATAATTACATAAAACTATGGATTGAAGTCTGAGTGAGAGTGAATGTGTAAAGGCAGCTGCTGACTTGGGAAGATTTACCATAATTATTATGCCATGCAAAAAAAAGTGTTTTTAAAAAATAATTTTGTTGAGTCCTGAATAATATGACCCTGTACATGTATTTCACATGTGAAGATGTTGCAGCACTGCTTTTAAAACACTTACACAATAATGCTCCAAATGTTGCTGCAATCATTCAGCAGTTTCTAAACAACTTTTGTTAATTGCAGCTTTGACTGATTATGGGGAAAAGAATGAGACTGCTTGCTGACTCATGATTAATCTTTATTAGAGATCTTTAGTCACTATCATTCTAAGACTTGGCTAAATCTTTCAAGGCCTAGTGGCAGTTATGGATAGATTTATTGACATAACATTACAAACACATTAAAGGCATTTTGAATACTGATTACACTAATCTAGATATTCTTAAACCTTAAAATTAATATCCAAATAATACATTCAGAATATTTGCTATTAAAATAGAAATATTTTATTCTCAAGTATTTTAGATGACTTGTGTAAGATTGAGATGTTCCACCGCTCTTCCAAAATACTCTCATCTATAGATTAATTTCAAGATACAATAATTATTATAAAAATTGTTACCAAATATTTTATTTATGAATTGATAACAAGTTGGTGTGAACTTAGAGAGTAAATAAATGTACTTCAGTCTTAAAAGAACTATAATTATTAATTAAATTATACTATTTGTAACACAACATTGTCATTTTGTGTTAATTAAATTATTCTTTCAAGATTTTTGAATTTATTTACTAGCTGGTGCAATGGTCTGTGACAATACCATGACCGTGTAGTTGTTATTAATTAAAATAGGTTGGATACATGTTCATGTCACATGAAAAATTTAAAGATATTGCTCAAGAGATGGATCCATCCCAGCCACTTGAGGTGAGAGTTTGTTAATAATCATTATGATATTATTTTAATTATTAATTTTGAATTATACTGTACAAAGTCAAGTATAGTTGTTCAAGATTACATACAAATTACTGAAGGCTAATCACTCTAGATAGATAGATTAAGATTATCTTCATTAAACACATGTAACTATGCAGATCCACAGTTTACGTATCTTTGTCTTTTTTATCCTTAAAAGGTCTGCAGTGCTCGGCCTGGGATAGATCTGTAAATTCATTTGATAACAGAAACTTGATAAAAACAGAACTGCACAAGTTTGTCTAGCTTCATACTGTAAAACTTTCAAGTAACAAATCTTGTTAATAGCTTTTAATTAGTTATTAATGAGTACAGACTAGTTTACATAAAGCAAACTTGTCCTTTGAACTCTGCCTGTTCTCCAAGGGAATTACTAATTAACTATGAATCTTTGTTTCACACTCCTTTTAATTAATTGACAACATTTTACCCGCGTTTCATAACCTGAAGATGATCAAGTGGATTGAAAACGTTTTTGATTTAATTTATAACTTTTTCATAATTTTAGCCTTATATATTTTTAAAACTTCTCTTTTATTTAACTTAAATTAGCTTGTGTAACGTTGCCTTAACTAATGTTTTAGGTAAGATTCAAAGCTCTTGGTGCACTGGACCAGTTTCCTCAATCGGATGCAATTTCTAGTGAGAACTGGGTGTCAATAAGGAAGGGATTATTATTTGCCTTGGCTGATGAAGAACAGGAATTGGCTGTAAGTTTATTATTTAGAAAGTTACCACAATACATATACTGTATATACTACAAAGCTTGTAAAATTAATGTCATTGTGTAAGATCCGTATATAGAATTATAGTATATGATCCGGACACTTACCTGTATAATTTTAGTTTGTAACTGCCAACAGTGTTTGCTGTTTAAGGTGAGAAATAATTGCTTTAATTTATATTAATTACCCTTCATCACTCACAAAATCCAAGAGTGATCAATGTAAATTATCTAATATGTAAACATCACAAAAACTGCTTGCTTTCTGAAAGAATAAAATGCATTATTTTGTTCCATCTGTGAATAATCATTTTTAAATGAATTGATCATGAATAATTAAATCCCATACATATCTACTTCATCAAAAACATCAAACAAGAAGCATGGTTGCATGTGAGTTTTGCCATGTATCTGTTGGAGTTTAAGAAAGAAAAGCTTTTGTGTCTAATTAACAATTTATTAATAGTAACTGGTGAACGTTTTTCTCTCCAAGGATTTTAAAACAGCAAGCACTGTGCCAAACTATTTACTGTAATTTCCAGTTAAATATGATGATCATTAATAATAAAGTAATAAAAAATGCATTTCTTTATGAAATTTGTCTACAAATGTACACAATTGTCATATTAATACTGCTGATGCCATTTTCTAAGGGTATTGAATATTATTTGGAAGTCACCCTACACAATTCATAGTTAGTAAAATCATTAACCTGGATTTACAAAGTCTTCTGAAATCATTTACTAGGTTTTTGGCCAAACAAATTAATTTTGTTAGAATATTAGTTATTGACATCCACTTAATATTATAATAATAATTATATTTTTATACAACAGGACAAAGCATTGAAGTTCCATGCCAAAGTATTTCTTACTTCCACAGCTCATGTAACCAAAGAAATCTATTGTTGCCTGGGTATGAATATTTTCAATGTTTATAAAATTCTTTGCCAGAATGTTTCACAGAAAAAATTGTTTCTGGTTACGTGTCGGTTCCCTGCTAGTAATTAAGATAACAGAACCGAAAAATGGTTTCCAATGGGGATATGTGTTAACACTTTACGATTAATTTACCAAAAGAAGAGTGCACGTAGAGTTCTGATAGCTATTTATTAAATAAAATATTGTACCAAATAACAAATTTAAGAGGTTAATATCTAAAATATACAATGTTTGCTTACTAAAATGTACTTTTTATTAATCTCCTTTATCAAAAAAAAATGGCTGTCATGATCCAAATTCAAAGAACCAGAGAGTAGTTTCTGACAGTTTCCTATCAATATGATGCACAGAACCGAAAACTGGTTTCCACAAATTTCTGAAATCTCTAGGCCTGAAATTTGAATATCGATATTATAAAAAGGGGGATGTTTGGTTTTGTTTGTTAGACTTTGTAGTAGATTTATTGTTTTCTAATAATATTAACTCAAAATCAGTCTCCTTATACTATGGCAGCATTATATTTCAGGTCAATGTGTGATGTCTGAAGTTATATATTATAACTGTCTATGTGTAGCTATATAAACTAGAACATTTTATAATTATAATTTTTTAATATTTAAAGGTAATTGGTGTTACGTTGAAGGACACATTCTAAGACCATATATATTAGAATATTGTACATTGTTGAAATTTCAAAGCAGAAGAAAAATCATAGACAAATTATACATCCTGACTTCAGTTAAAATGTACAATAGACAGTGCTACAGATCTAAAATAGAAAAATAACTAGCGGTAAGCTAGTTTGAGCTGGGTCGGTGTTTCTAAAGAAACAATTTGGTAATAAAAATGTAAATTCTATACACCGTAAAAAAGAAATACTTACACGTTTCGGACATTA
Source organism: Zoanthus sanctaehelenae (assembly GCA_028564885.2). Lineage (NCBI taxonomy): Eukaryota > Metazoa > Cnidaria > Anthozoa > Zoantharia > Zoanthidae > Zoanthus > Zoanthus sanctaehelenae. The sequence goes on along the minus strand of JAOTRI020028640.1, from coordinate 6,701 downwards.
GTCCTTCGACGGAGGACTAACGTCTGAAACGTCAGTAAGTATTTCTTTTTTACGGTGTAGAATTTACATGTTTATTACCAAAGTGCTACAGATCGTTTAGTAAACCATACAGCTTCAATCTGTATATTGCCTTTAGTCTCATTCTTAAATCTGCTGGACTTGAATCCCTAACCTTTGTTCACAAACAGTGTTGTCAAGCCATTCGCTAGTATCCCACTGTCATCAAATGTTTTTCTGTGTGTACTGTGCAAAATAATCCACATTCTTGTTGATAAGACTAGATTACAACATCGTGAATATTGCAGCAATTAATTTCATATTGCGCTTTTAACTACATCCACAACTCTCTCAATGATGTAAATTTCTAGCCTCTGGTTGCCATGATGGCTTTTTCTTAAGTCATACTTGTGAAATGTTGTGATTTATGCAGATCTTGCTTTTCTGCTACAATGTTAAAGGTAATTCTCTCACATATTATCTAACTCACTGTCATAATTGAAATCAGTTTCTATGCTCAAAGACTGAAGTTTAATATTTGCGAGCTGTCTTTACCATGTAAGAATCCTTGTTAAATGGTTTAATTAACTACTGACACTATTTCTGTGTATTCTTTACTGGATTTGATCAATCTTTCCACAGTCGATCATATTAGCAATCATTTCAGCAAAGATTATTACGATCAAGTTGTCATAGAGAACGGATTAAGTGTGACGGACAGTCCAAAAAACCAACAACTTTTGAAACGGGTAATTTGCATTCCATAATTTATAATGATCTTTACTTTATATGGTATTGTAAATAAAATTCCCATTTGCAATACTTTCTGTACTTACTGATCTAAAAATCTAATATCCATTAAAGTACAGCTCATTGATACGAGATTAAACTAACAGTATTTCTCAACAGTTTCGTTTGCTGAACGAGTTTCATCATGAAATCCCTTCATATTGGATAAGATACCCTGAAAGGTAGGTATTTCTCACAACTTGATGAGAGTACTAAATACATTTTGTTCTTTATAGATTATAATATACTCTTTTCAAGACTCAACCTCCATGTGCCCTTTGGAGCCTAAAGACATCATAACCTGGAGCTCGCAAAGTGCTGCTGTCTGTCCTTAGCATTCTTCCACCTCTAAATCTGTTAAGCACGAATGCCATCAGCTTCAAGCACTTTTTATTTTTCATTTCTTTGATTTTCTTCTTGATTTGTCTAAGGCTTGACCAGTGATTAAGTAGAATGTCATGCCTTAAGTGGATTTGGGGATCAAAGCTGTATATTGTAGTTTTGATTGATGAAGGAAACTGTTGAAATGCTCTTGCTTCCATTGAGGTTGTCCTTCGTTCAAGATATCTTTCAAGTTCTTCTTATCTTTTACAGGCATTCAATTATTGTATCTTTATGTCTTAGTGCATCACCTGCTTTGTTTGCCAGGTTCTTGTCGTTACTGAGCTGCAGTGCTTTTTGTTCTTCTTTGCCATTTGAGTCTTTACTTTCTTATCCAGTTCTTGTTACCATCCTTAGAAAAATTGTTTAGTGTTTCGTTTTGTTAATATCTCACTTTAATTTATTGGTTTGAGTTAATGACTCAAACCTATGACCTTTGATCCGCAGTTCATCCTATTTATTTTATAATGCTAGTGTTCCGTTCGTTTTTAGATTTCTGGAAGATATTCTTGAGAACAGTTTTAGTCTTCTGTCTATCAGTACCATGCAACCTCCTGGTTCTACTGATCCATCCTTCATGTCACCATTGCATTACATAGCACTAATTGACCCAAGGGCTTCTTGGTTCAAGAAGTGGATGGTAGGTGATATTTGTTGATAATTAGAACTACATATAGATGGTGTTGTGTTTGTATGCTGAACATGTTAATACAGATGGAGAACGAATGGATAGTTATCATGGTGATGAAGCCAAGAAGACACTGCAGCTGTGCGTGGGGAGCACAGGTGCCCCAACTTAGGATACAGTATAATAGAAGATGTTTACATTATTCTTATGTCTAGTTTGTTACAGTAGGTTTCTATTAAAGATTAAAAATATAACAACATGGCAGGTTGACCTTAATTGCATTGACATAAGACTGTGATTTGGGTCTGAAATTGCCTACTCTAAAACTAAGAAGATAAAATTAATAATATTATCAGCAGCTAAAAGAACAGATTGAAGTAAGGCACTTGTTCTAACGGCATCAAATTCAGGATTTTGTTATAACGGGCTTGTTAAGTTTGAGTAAAAAATTAAACTTGCAAATTTATGATTCTTTTTGAAGCACGGAAACTACAGCAGGACTGAAGTCGTAAAGCAACTGAAAGCTCATCGAAGTTTGGTATGTATGTTCTTTTTTAAAAAATTGATTACCAGTGGCTCCTATATTCATCTCTGTTTCATTACTTTATTCATTTGTTCATTAATTTGTTTTTTATTCATCATTTTATACATTGTTGTTTTACCTGCCCTGTAACGAGCTGTCTGCCACCTAAACTTTGATTGATCCTCTCACCAAAGCATACGTCGGCTCTAGATCCTTAAGTTTAATGCCTACAATCTGCCTACAGTATACACTAGTCAGTTTTTTTTGTTCAAATGATAAATTCTAGAGTTTTATTGAAAATGACCTGCAGTCATGTCATGTATAGAACTAACAGCTACCGCTGGGTTCCAATAGGTTCTCAGTTCCGAACCCAAAGACAAATAAAAGCAGAAAACCTGGTCTGGCGCTTGCCATTTGTTTATCCTGGCTTGTATAAATCAACAATTTAATGCAAATACAGATTATCCCATCTTAAACGTCCATGTAAATTAGTATCTAATAAATACAAAATTAATACACACCTTCTGACAACTCCCCAAGGGGCTTTTCACTGTCATGCTAAAAACCTCCCTCTTCCCCAATTAAGAATCCCAACTGGTAGGAGGCAAGTTTACCAGTTGGCTATTTACAAAGAATGGTAAATTCTTCCCAGGGATCACCGAGGACAAATTCTTTCAGTAGTCAGAGTCGGGGAATCGAACCTGGGTTTTCTGCTTTCAAAGCTCCAGCTCTAACCACTGCACCACACTGCCTCCTGAATGTTATACTGTACCACAGCAAATACGAACTTAGTGTTATTGTGTTAAGTAACAATTGACAGTGATAAAGTGTGAAATGAATGCATTAAAAATCACGGGGGTAGTAAAATGTGGTTTGGTTTTAAACCTATATGAACAATACCAAAAACTGACATAAGGTATATATCCTATTTCTTTATGAAGGTAAGTTAAGGTCTTCTACGAGTATAAGGAGAGAAGGGAGAGTGTGGTGTGGTCTTAAAACTACCTGGACAATACCACAAATATTATCAAATTTCCGTCTGATAATTTATGTGTACTGTGTGTCTGTTTCATGATCCTGCAGCTGACAGAAGCCATTTGTCAGTGTTTGGAGTTTTCAGATAATTGCAAGAGTCTTGCTCTGTATCTTGTTGTTACCGATGGAACCCAAGGACAACCGGGTAAGGCCTGGTTGATGTTGACTAAACAATTAATAAATACATTTATGGTAGTAACAATTATATTTATTTGATGGCACACAAATATCATGAGCTCTGATTGGTCAGTTCGTTTTCAGTAACTTACTAGATGATGAACAATGATACCAAAGAAACCCTTGAAAATTATAATTGGGGACAGTTTTGAATTGAATTTGTTGGTTTTCATATTGTATACGAACGAGGGTATGTACTAAAATCCAGAACACCTTTATCCCTGGAGTACCATGGTGCTGTGGTGTGTTCTGTGGTGTTCCGGTGTTCCTGAGTATAGCACATACCGTGAACGAGAACCTTGCATGATATAAAATTTTTTTATAATTTTTTTCAAATATTTTGTTAATGCAAGTAAATGTCGTTCTTAAAGTTCTCTTTGACCCAGTTGCTTCAGGATTCTAACTGAATTTCTAAACTTAAAGGCCGATACACACGAGGGAGCTTGCTCCTGCAAAACGCTCCCGCAACAGATTTGCTTCTGGAGCAAGCTCCCTCGTATTTAACCAGTTTTATTCAATTAAGCAAAACCCGGGAGCAAAAATTTGTCGTGCAACAATTTTTTCCGCATAAAATAGTTGGTACAGAGGAGGGAGCTTTGCTCTTGGACCATGTTGCAAGAGCGTGTTGCAGGAGCAAGCTCCCTCGTGTGTTCTGGCCTTAGAAGATTAAAGAAATCTGATTAATCTACGATACAATTTCTGTATTGGGGTGTAGTAATTACTGTTTAATTACTTGGTTTTCAATCAAACTTTGTGGATATATTTACATTCATGAAACAAACCTGTTCATACGCTTTGTAAATAAAAAAAGATGATTCACCTGAAAATTATTATTTTTTGGTTAACCCTTTAACTCCTAAACCAGCCAAAACCGGCCTTAACATATGGTACCGAGTTAAAGAGTTAAATCTTTCATAAACGAAGAAACAATGTTTCGACTTTGGTTTTAAATCAAACTTTAGTAGTTTCTTTAAGTTTGGAAAGCCACTGATGCAAGAATAAACTGTCATTTCTGCATAAAGTCCTTAGTTGAAGTGCAAAAATTGAAAAAATACCGTTTTGAGTCGTTTTTGGAACGGGAAAATCAACGATGTTTGGCCATGAATTTTTTGATGAAATTTTCATTCTCAGCAAACAAAACAGCTTTCACAACAGAATTCAGACCTAGTACTGAGATATAGTGTAGTTTTTGAGCATTTTTTCAGTTTACGGATCGAGCTACAGCCGTCTCTTTGTGCCAATCTTGCCCCAACGTGTTTCCCGCCAGTTGCACGACTCGAATGCATTCTGGGAAACACAAAAATTTTGGCAAGGACAGACAGCATTTCCTGCAGTAATCATATTTTTATTAAGTGTAGAACCTCCATGGAGTTCTGCCAAAGTTTTATGCCTGTAGTGTTCTTCAGTCGTCAAAACTTCCAAGAAATGCATTGGCAGCTCAGTGAATTTGCCTCTCTTCGAGCTTCAAAGCCAGCTTCTTTTGGCGCCTGTGGAAACCCACCGAGTGGAAATATGCCGTAAAAATCGCTTAAAAGTGTGACATCTCGCTGGTTTATTTCCGCAAGTAAGCTCAAATGCTACCTTCAAGCTTCATGATGCTATCCAGCAGTGAAGAGAGGCAAAAAAGGCTCCAGAATGAGCGAAAATCCACTTTTAATGGCGGCTACAGCAGCGACAAGACACTTCAACGACACCATCACCTCATAAATTGAAAACACGATCCCTGGGGACTACACAACGTGGGATGTTTCCATGGTAATGCCTTATATGGATTAGAGAAAGCCAATTGATTGTTTTCATACAAAAAATTGTTCAAAATGGCAAAACCTCCCAGTAGTCAGATGGTTAAATTATCATTTTAATCGACATTGAGTTACATACAAGTGAAATAATTCAAACACTGTAAAATCAAGTGTGTTGTGGGAGCACACCATGACTATGAGTTCGAAATTTCTAGAAATCGGGAGCGAATAATCCACTTGTTTTAGTAAAACTTATACCCAATGAGTCATGTGTCGGTGCAAAAATACCAAATCTTCCTGTGAAACTTCGCAAAAGCGCGAAGACGTTGCCATTTTTGAAGACGATATTCACCCATTGCACTCTAATGCCTGATAGTATACGAGTAGCTCAGCCAATCAGATTACAACGTTTGCATTAGTATACTAACGGATTTTTGCTATTATAAATTGTTTAGGTTAGAGAACTTAAACTAGGATGAATATTTAAACGAGCGGTTTCTATCGAAAGTGAAGTGCTGCGATATCTGAACTGCAAAATGTTTTTGTATTAATAAAACGTATCAAAGAGTGGTTGTTCTTAACAAATCCTACCGCATGGATCATTTATCCATTTATTGCAAGTAAAAGTTGAGTCCAAAATTAATGAACAAAAATAAATCAAATACCCACATACACAAAACATGAAATCAGCATTAGAACGAATATTTATTTACGATTTGTTTACAAGAACGATTCAAATGTTTATACTGAAACATAATCTCAACATGTAATCGCAATAAAAGAAACTGTCGTTAAATTGCCACATCGGGCGGTTTATTCCGTGTCATCGTAGACCAAAAGACTCGACCTGGCCGATAATTCAGAGAAATCGTCTCCGCTTTCAAGAACATGAAATCTTGATCAATTTTAAAACACGATCACGGTCTCTTTTGTCCACGTGGAAATATCTCACAAATTTGCACATAAGAAAGTTAAACAGAAAGAAAGTCACATTTAACATGATAAACTTCGTCTGGAGACAGCAAGAAACGAAACAGCCGCTAATTACGTTACAGTAATGCAGGCGCTAAAAGTGAAATTGCTAGCCAGCTCGCCCACTGAAAAGTATTATCTGGTGTCACAGGAAGCCCATTCGTCCAGAATAGTGCGGAGTTCTATTGATAAAAAAAATTTACTTTTTACATTTTTTGACGTTATGGACTTTGAATCCTTCTACTTTCTAGGATCCTATTGGGTGTATAAAAATTTCATATACTAAACAATCAAACTTGGTGTTACGTTTCTTAAGTACGTTGAAGCACCCATACTTTATAATCTATTACTATTTAGTAAAATCCAACTAGTAGGCTATCATCAATGCTGCGTTCTGATTGGTTGAGCTACTAGTAGGCTATTTGTTATAGCCTACTAGTAGCGAAAAGTGCCGGCC
>JAOTRI020028551.1:0-18358 GCA_028564885.2 Zoanthus sanctaehelenae | reverse complement strand
AGGTTGATCTTTAGCTCGAATTCTCTTGAAAAATCTGAAAGAAACTATAAAATATTTTACAGCAAAAATATCTGTATCACCACGAACTTCGTAAGGAACTTAGAACCTGAGTTTTATTCCTAAGGCTTTCATCAGAAAATGAGATTGTTCTGAGTCGCGTAAACGAGTTTAGAAAGTCAAACAGAAATTAGTAATTTATGTATAGGTGTTAACACTATCAGCCTATAAATAAGGACGTAGAAAAAACTCTGTACACTCACGTTACGTATTACACGACACAACTACGAATAAAAGTACATTCTCGCGAGTTGCTCTACTAAAAACAGCTGATTTCCCCGACCAGTATAAGTAAGGAAAGGCAAACGCCGATCCCCGCACTTATCAGTAGACACCTAAAGTGCAACTGGCTTAACAGCTCTTTGTCTATTGTTACAACCTCGGCAGATAGTAAAAGAAGAGCCATTAAATAATTCTGTGTATTGACCTATTCTTTCCAAGTTGGTATATCAAAAAACGTTGTCTTCAGATTTACAGTTTTTTTAATATGTTAAATAGTCGTCACGGGTACCCAGTAGTATGCCAAATTATCATTTTTGAAATTACTTGAAGAGATTTTAAACACACTGCTCCTGATCAGATGAGTGCATGCTGAAAACTAAACACAAATATGGAACCACTAGCTAATCAAAACTGGAAGCCATTCAGCTACAAAACAAACCGGCCGGGAAGCTAGTCAGACTTGCGTCTACATCAATATGGCATTTCGTTCGCAATTCAATTTGCTGAAAGACTTTTCTCTCGACGGATAGAAATGATGATTTACTTTCGACGTTCAATTGAAATACTAAATAGTATAAAAGAATTGAAATTACACAAAAAATGATTTAAATGATGTTTTCCAATAATTTGGTGCTTTTTTGTGGGTTCCCTGTTGTAAAAGCTTGAAATCTTAATCACGAGATTTCGGGATGTTCCGAAGGGATTTTTAGTATTTTATTAGGGTCACCTTAAACTTTCGTTTAGTAGTGAGATACTGTTGAACATTGCAATGAGTTCCAACTGGACTACAAGTTTTTTCAGAAAGAAAATGCATTTCAGAGGCCGAATGTAGAAATAAATTAAATGATAAAGTATAATTTGGTAAAAAATATCTGCTAACCATGCTCAGTTAGAAAGCTTAAAATTTATGAGAACGTTGTACTATTTAAACGCATTGGGTTGAGCTCCTCGTGGTGCACAAAATCTCGTCGAGATTTTTTTATCTCGTCGAGTTTTCGTCGAATATCTTGAATTGAAAACTGGACCTATTGTATAAGTGCATCTAGATATAGGAAAAGTGTGAAACTGAATACCCAGTATGGAAAACTGGACCAGTTGCCAGTAAATATCTCGATGTGCTGTGTGTTGATTTAGGGAACTGGATTCTGGATGACTTTGGCAGTAACGGCTTGCCATACTAGGCCAAGCTTAGCTGGTCGTCGGAGGTGTAAAGTGCCAGAACTGAGGAGTGGTACAAGACAACCCGATGGCTTTTGATCATGAAAGCAACTGTTATAAATCTTAAATTTTAATAAAGGCTAATGTCGAGTAATAAATGTTAAAAAATATAGCTTATATTTTACTTTGCATTTGTGTTCTTTCATTTGTAATCAACTTTTTACATTACAGGAACAACTTTCAATTTTTGAGTAATTTTTGGGCAACTTTCGAGTACATTTCTAGAGCAACATTTTCGCAGCACAATCTGTAGAAGCCTACTGGCAGTATTTTTTTCAAATATAATTTCTTAAATGTCGCGCATATTCAAATGAAAATGTTTTCACACGAATCAAAATTTTGAATTTGAATCCTCAAGCTATCCAACTTAACTAATTAAACTGCTACGTTGCCAGCGTGGTGGTCCCTGATGGTGCAGTAGTTAGCACTCCTGACGATAGAATACATGCAGGATGACGTGGGTTCAATTCCCGCTCGGGGCATATACCTGTTTTTTATACGATTGTATTTATTCCTTATTATTGAGCTTTGTGTTTTACGTTGGCTTGTGTGCAAGCGCTTTCAAGAAGTATCTCAAACTGTATCATGTATCATGGCGTTGGGATGATTCGCTAACCGAGACACTGACGTTAAACATAAAATTCGAAATTTTGGCTCGTGAGGAAGCGCTTGAGGCATCTAAATAAATGCTAAACTTTTTCAATTGAATATGATAAGTTTTGAGGATGTTTATATTTACAAGATATATATAGTATACTTAAATTGACGAGAATGTCAATTCCTAATAATTTCGAGTCTATATGAAGATCAGAAAAGAAAAACTGGTATAAAGAACTGAATCAAGAAGAACGCAGTTTTATAAGTAACACATCCAATACACGCTTTTTTTACAAGAACCAGTAAATGTTGCCAAGCTTCATTGTTCTTATTTTTTTGGCAATTTCAGCCTCAATTTGTTCTTAATTTGTTCTTATTTCTGTGAGCGGGTTAAAATGATGAAAAATTAAAACAAAAAGACAAATGTAATTGGAATACCAATTTTTTGTACGAGTGATTATTCTGGAATTTTTTTGGTTTGAGAACTTTTGCTATCAAAAAATTAAGATTTGACAATTTGTTTTTGAAAATGTACTGTAAGCTTAATCCGTTTCTCCCCGACAATTTGAACATATAAATAATAAGCTTAAGTTCATGTAACATTTATTTTCTCTGGATATATACCGAAAAAGTTGTTGTTCCAATGTCGCCCAAACTTGCCTAGAGTGGATACAGACTGGCCGACATTCCAATGCCGTCACACAACAATGAATGAACTGGCGGGAATCGTCCTCAGCCAATTGAATTAAAGGCCAATTGTTTCAATACTGTTGTCATGGTGTATTTAGCAGCGGAGAATTTAGAAAATAATCCATAGCCATAGAAGAGTTAAAATGAGAAACATTATAAAGTTCTACAATATAATTATTTTTATTATTCAATATATCACACGAGCTTGTTAGTTGCACATGGCAAAAATTCGTATTTGAGGAATGGAAAAAGCGATTCATAAATCTGGTCTGAATTCTTCTTTAAATATTAATTGTCCGACAATGAAAGAGACCTTTTATAGTTCAGGAATGTAATACTCCTGTCTTTTTAAACTTATGCAAAACTGTATGAAATAAATAACTGTAGTTTTAAATTCTTATAGCAAGATATTTTTTAGTTCTTTTATTAAAGTACTTTACATAAAACTTTACTTTTTACAAATTGTTTCTTGTTCATAGCTAACTTCTCCCAACCTAACAGCAACACTTTATTATGCAGTTTGCACGTGGAGTCGCTCGACTGTTACAAACTTCAAGAAAATGCAAATTTCTGTCTTTTTTACGAAGTTCTTTGCTGCTGCCTCATCAGTTTTAAATTATCGTCAAACTTTGTGGAATATCTTTTCATTTTTAAACAAAATGTTTTTCTGCTGCTTTGTTGCAACACTGTTAGTTCTTGTATCTATTGGGGAAGGTCTCTCTACTGAAGATTACTTGGTCTCAAGATGCGAATCTCGCTGTATTGATTTGGTCTGTATACATAAAAGTTTTGTTTGTATTTTCATGCAGATTCGTTAGAAAGTAACTTGATATATTTATGCTAATGATTTATTTTCTTATTTGTTATGGAACTGTCTTTGGATGTAATGTTGGGAATCCGGCTTTCAAATATTTTTTGCAACGTCCTACAATATCGACGGGTGCCAATCGCAGCAAGTAAGTACAAATTGTTTGTACATTTTAAACATATGAAATGCTGCCTTCTTTGTTAATTTTGTGCCGTGTTGTCTGCATTGACATCACTTAAGAGTTCAGTTAGTAATTTTGATCATTTTGTAGTAAATCCATGGGTAATTTGTGGACCACTAGCTGTTGCTAGTGACAGACTGTAGTCTATTAATTAATATTATGGCTTTATGCATAATATTTACATTAAATACGTGTTGAAAACAATTGAAAAACTCGGTAAAGTAGGGAAATTCACTCTATGCTGATAAATTTAAGATAAATAATCATAGATATCGACTGTACTGCTCCTTCGTGGAAGGTCTATTAAAGGCATCATTTTTCAGATATGCGCTGCATTATAAAGTTTTCAACTCCATTTTCCGAGAGGCGTTTGCCTTATATAGAAAAAGCAGAAATTCCAGTTAGAAACTCAATGATAACTGTTCATATCGTTGACGTTTTTTCGAGAGAGATGGAAAAGCTCAAACTTACTCTCGTTCCACTCTTGACGAAATAATCAAAGTGTTTTTATTTGATTTAGCAACAAATATTTAGCGGTACTTTTTTCTGCGCTTTTTTTTTTACTTCCATTTCTTATTTTTGGTCCTGAGCTGAATGTTCGTACTAAGGTATTTGATTTGGGGGATTTTAGTCTCAAATGTTCTTAAATTGTTTCTAATATATATCACAAAGAGGAATAGAAAGTTATTGGTCCTATTAAAAAACGGCAAATAGTTAGAGTAATTTAAGAGAAAACTGAAAATATTACTGTAAGTCTGGAGAGCGAATTGCTAAAAAGTAAAATAACCTTTCCGGGAATTTTACTCAAACAATGTTTATTAATTAATCTCCATAAAATGGTGCCGTAATGAAGTTGTTGGCCATTCTTCAACCGTTTTTCAGCCTGACTTTCTTGTATAAAGTTTTTTTAAGGACCCAAATCTTGTTTTTAATTATGAGAGACATAATTGATGAAGTATTAAATTATAATTGAAAAAGTAGAAGAGCTCTTGCAGTGAATTAGTTTCCTCACTTATGTTTAGAGTTTGGATTCTCAGATTTGTAAAAATTTTCAAGCCCAGGGATTTTACTCAGCAAATTAAATTATAATAATCTTTACGTTATTATTTCAGAAAGTAGTATATATAAGCAATAGCTTCACACTCAGTTAGTAAATGAGCATATATATAAGGAAAGAGTAGATTGGCTCTTACTGTAAATCAAATGAACCTTGTTAACTATATCCTATCAACTCATGATCAGACAATCTTTCATAATGCACTAAATAAACTAATTTTGCACTGAATCAACTCTTTTGCATATATAGGTTAACATTTCCAAAATGTTCAGTGCTCACAGTCTAGAAGAATAAAGAAATTTTGTTATAATTAGTTATTTTGTGAATTTTTTTTACTCAGTGTTATTTTTAATATTCTTTTCTAGTAATTTTTACATTAATTTAGAATTTAGTTTTATATGGCCATGTCTCAAAAGGACTGGAAACAAACAAACTCAAGAATTTGATTGGCTAAAATCGATCTTGACCCTGGTCTAGATTTTCCCATCTAGACCGGCATCTAGACCGGCATCTAGACCAATACTGTCGTAACTGTTGTTTTATGTTCCTTTGATTTCTTGTTTGGCCATATAATAAACATCTTATTAACCGAACTAGGTCGGTCTGTATGGGAGAATCTTTACCTCGATCTAGATCGATTTTAGAAATAACATTAATCAAAAAAATTCACAAAATAACTAATTATTTTTTATCTTGTGTTCAGTCTGTACTGGCAATCTCAGTCAAGATTCTCCCATACAGACCTCCTACTCAGTTAATAAGAGCAAAATATAAACTTGATTACTAGTATGTGAAGTATATTATTGTGTTTCATCTTGACTTTTACATTGTCAGTACCTAACTGGTGTAAGGAATTTTTACAAAAAGCACTTCAAACCTTATGAAAAACTAAAATGTCTGTTCACTGTATATTGAGAAAATGTTTTAAACCTTTTTATAGAATCTTGGATTTATTCAATAAATGTCAAATGTTTCAACTGAAACCATCAGTGACATCATAATTGTGAATTGCCTGACATGACAAATTTCACTGATGAAGAAAGACGGTTACTAACATCTCACATTAATTAGACATTAATAAGACCAAAATTCCAAAAAAATATTGAAGAAGTTCTCTCATTTAAATTCAACTTAATGAATATCAATACTCATTTTCACATCTGTTTAGTGTATTATAAATTAACAAATTGTTCACAAAACCCCTCTTTGATCTTGGTCAGCAGACTGTGAGCGGCTTATCAATGACTAATGGTATTTCCTGTTTCCTGTTATTGTTATACTTCAGTAAATCCACCTGCCCTTTTCTTTACAACTATAATTGATGATATTAAACCACAGAATATAATCGGTGCCCAAAATACTGTATTAATTCTTGTCCTGGCCAGAAGTCCACATGCTAAAAACATTTTAATGTTTAACATATAAGTAAATATACTTCATCTGCAAAATTTGTATTAAACAGTTTAAGGCCACTCTCTACCGCAACACCAACTTTTTGCTGCTTTTAGAGATATTTTTGAAAATATCTCTGTCATTGTTTTGAAATGTGAAAAATCCAATAATCACTTGGTTGACAGATTGAGTAAAATGGAAGCCTCTTGAATATTTTTAGATTTTTAGGAGGAGATTTGAGGGAGGAGATAGGTTTTGTAAATGCTGTTTTTTTAAGAGAAATTTGAGTTTGTAGGAGTTTAAGTGAAGTTTGAAAATTAATTTTGGAGTTAATATTTAATAGAAAACCACCAAATTGTCCCCAAACTCTCACATGATCTGGAGGGAGGGTTTGACAGACATCCCCAAAATTTTTCTAACTTCTTTCAACTCCTTTGAACACTATCCTCCAAACTTTAGGGTAAAGAATGGCCTTATAAATCGCTTGGGATCTGGGGATACAAGCATAATACATGATAGTCGTATTAACAAAGGCATATTAAACATTATTCACAAACTTTTTACACATTTTCTTGATAAATTATTTTTATTATTAAAATCCTCTTTAAAATAAAAAATGGAGTGAAACATTTTTTGTTTATAAGCTTTCTATTGGCATCTGATGTATCGAATTAGTATTAAGCTGCATATCTTTTTTTTAGAAAAAAGATTCTATGGCCTTTCAATCGATTTCTCAATCATATTAAAATTGTTAGAGTAGACTGGTTAGAAAACTAAGCAAACGAAAATTCTTTGTTTTATGTTGACCTTGCAGGGTCACAGTTAGGATCTTCTGTTTCTGGTATGATGCTTCATTAGTCTATTGGCCATTTGCCCACTTACATCTCAAAGCCTTTTGTCACTTGTCCTGGGTCAACGTCATATTTCAATAGGAAAAAGGAGTACAATACCTTAAGTAGAACAAACAAAGTCATCAAGTTTCCATCTGGCTCTACTAACTCAGCTCATATCTATTACTTCTAAAAATAAAACATCTATTAGGTAGTATAACCATAGTTATAGAATGGCCTTAATTCTATAATTATGGTTTCTACCGGTATCAGTGATTTTTGAAAACCATAAAAATGTTCTATAATTTATTTTCAGGAATCAACAAAAAAGAACTGCACTACTGCAACATGCATTTTGGTAAGTTTCAGTTGAGCCTGATGATATATCATTATATGGTAGTTATGCAATGGCTTCTCATGGGATACCGTGGAATAAAAAAAATTATGCCACGCATCACTTGTATTTTCCGTATAAACATGAGCCTTAGGGCTCGCATGCCATAAAAAACACAATTACTAACCAATTTGTCCCCCGTGTGGAAAACAATGAACGGAAACTACAGTTTGTACTGACATTTTAAGCTCTTGTGAACACTGATGAATCTAAATTGGAATCACTGTAAACATACGCACACAGTTTTAGCACCATTTAAATAGTCGCTGCAAGTAATGCTGAGAGAGCCAGCTGAAATACGACCCATGAATAATACCTGTTAGATACCGCAGAATATGCAACGATTTTCCAAACTTCTTATTAGCTGCATTTTTAAAGGCATTGGATAAATATGTATATATTACAGAAATCAGGGTAATATATTGCAGGGGGAAGAAAGGAAAGGGGGAGGAGTTGCCCCCAAGAAAAACTGATTAACTACTAACAGTAGGTATTTATACATTTAATAAACTACTACTAACAGAAATCGAAAACAAAATGTATCAGTCTTGTTTGTTTTCTTAGGTTAGCACTCGTTCACATACCTCAAAAGGACGTAATTATTATTCAAACCACATGATCGTTCGGATAATTCATCATCATCATCAATCAAGTTTTGATCCGGTTTTACCCCACTCTGCCAGCAATGGAAGTTCTGATTTATGGCAAGCAGACTCAATTTTTAATGTTTTCTGGATGTCCAAACCTGTTCTGAGAACGTCTGGGCCCAGTTGTTCAAAAGCAGATTAGCACTAACCTAGGGTTAAATATTTAACCAATGGTCTTGCTTCCAATATTACATGGAGAAATTTTAGCTGTAATTTTGGAATTAACAAGACTTTGCCTAGAAAAATTCAAACAGCCTTCATAAATAACCGTTTACCTTTTCTTAAAGAAGAAGTTCCAGTTTAAATTTTTGCTTAACCTAGGGTTAAACTTAACCAGCCTTTGAACAACTGGGCGCAGGAGAATACTTAGTGACGTTTTGGACGTTTGTCCTTCGTCGGTGTAAAACCTTATTTTAAAGGGCTTGGTGCACCCAAGGTCTTAATGTAAACAAAGCTGAGGGAATCATATTTGATGGTTGTTTCAGCCCTGTTAATAAAGTGAAATTTGTTTTCAACTTTGAGAAAGAAGGCAAAATTATATTAAAAAATTGTTTTAAGAAACTGCAAAAATCATTAGGGCAAGCAAACTAAATTTAGCTTTTTCTCAACACTCTCAGCCTTATCTATTTGAATCGTATTTTTTTATAACAATAGCTTTTATGTTCAGAAAATGTTAATTATTTTTAGAGGCAGAAATATTAAAACTTAATGTTTTGTTTTCTTTAATACTAGTCAAGCTAAGAACTATAAATACAACTGGTTGCATGATATAGCTATCAAACTTTTCCAGTAACTCGATGTGTAATTTTCAGCTCTACGCATTCACGTCAGCCGAGACTGCAAAGCCATTCTTGATCAGCTCACAGGATACCAGCTGGAAGAGCGAGGACTGGTATCCATGAAGGTCGGCTTTCTTATGAAAACGATATTAGTATAAACTACTAACACGCATTCTGCATTCTGAGGCTATTGACTATCCATTGGTCTTCAAGTTCTAATCATTAAGTAGCCAATCAAAAACTCCTCTCTTTTGATGAAATTTTCTTTACATTTATTGTGATTGTGTTTAAATTTAATCCACCGTTTAACAATAAATGATGTGTAACTTGTTTAAAGCATTTAAACCTCCCGGAAAGGGGAACTCTGATCTGTTTTTTCGAAAGAAAGGAAAGGACAGGGAAGATCTTTTGGAAAATTTCAAGGGAACTCTTAAGAATTCCTCAATCTGGTGGGGATCGGGACAATTTTAAATCCTACGAGGTACCATCCAAAATGTCTTATCCCTAGTAAGACTAGACGTATACGACTAGCTTCCTCACTCCAAAAACATTATGATTCCCCCTCAGGTCAAATTCTATTCTTTTAACCTTTATATAATATCGTTCACAGCGCACAAAAAACATTTGTTTTGTTAACCATTACCTGCAGTAATTGGCGTAAGCTGTTCAGTGCGGTGTCCCTGCCAATCCCTGAAATTATTTCTTTTGTTTTTATTTCTTGTTTGTATTTTGTAATAGTGTCTTGGCGAAGCTAATAAAATAAAATAAAATAACACTCGGTTTATCATTATGTGTTACTAATTATAAATGATAATAAATTGCAAACCAATATGATTCTATTTCTAAGGTTATACACATCTTTAGTGAAAGCACATGTTTAAGGTTGGCAGCTTGTCTTCTTTTCTTCTCTGCCGTTAGACTGATCTCATTCATATTCTCTGCCGCCATCTTTTTATCTTTTCTTCTAACTTTCTACCAGTCCGTCTAGTCCCTGAGCATTTTAGAGCAAATAAGCCATCCTTACTTATTGTGTTGTTTCTATGATTGTCGGACTTTAAAAACATCGTGACACTAACTGTGCAGATATTGCTTTTACTTGCTATTGCAGGATATTGTAACAAGGCCTCTCAGAGGTCTTTGTTTATCAAAATTAATTAATTTGAATTGAATACTCTATTTTTCCTATTGTTTTCAGCTTTTGAGCAGTTACAGGTTTTTATTACAGGTTTTTTGATAAGATCTTTTCAGCCCAAAGGGCCCTCGTCAGTCTATAAACTGAAGTTGTGTTGTGTTAATTTGAATTGGTACGAACCTTAATAAATATTGATTGTCCGCTGTTGTCTAAAATAAACATATAATTCAGTTCAGAACGCGTTTTGGTTTGAGTTCGACTTTGCTGAACAATTATTCAACATAAATTATAATGAAAATGTATTTTCCAGGGTAAAGGCCAGATGCTAACATATTTTCTGACTGGCAAAAAAGATTTCAACAAACCTTTACCTGACCTTAAAAACGCTGCCTCCTTGGAAGATCACGAATTCAAGTAAAGAATGAACCTCATTTAAAAGGTACATGAAAATGAGTAACGATATATCGTCCTTCAGTTTCGACAGCCCATTAAATATGCCAATAGAGTGGCGAAGTGTGGCTCATCCTCGGTGTAAGAACCTGTGAAGTCTTTTCATTGTTTTATCACTGTTATGTTCCTTTCATCTATTATTTTAACTTCATTGTTTTCTTTGTTATTCTTTGTTATACGTCACTCACAGGTTCTCACACCGAGGTAAACCCCGAAGTGTGAAGTCACAAAAATTAAAATTTGTGAAGTTGTGGGATTTGTCAAAGTCTTCTGAGAGATTAAGACTAAAAATGTATCCTTCCGAAAAATCAGAATGTTGGTGCAAATTGTCGACGGGATATTACCACTGATATGCTCCAATAACTCCATACAAAATCTTTCTAAAAATGGCGTGGTTCATAAAGTTATGAACCAAGCTAATTTTATAAGGATTTGTTTGGAGTCATTGGAGCATAACTGTGTAATATCTCATCACTCATAAGTGCTAAAATGCTAAATTTTGGCATGGAGGCATTTTTCAACTTGATCTTTCCGAGTATTACAACCAAATTAGTAATTTCACAAATAAACGTTTTGTGACGTCATCACTTCGGAACTCTATACCATGTTCTCCAGTAGAGTAGATTGAAATATGATAAGCTTAACTAGATAAAAATAATTTTCTTATACACTCGTACGAAAAATTGGCATATGCTCCAAGCGGGAATCGAACCCACGTCTCCCTGTATTCTAGTCAGGAGTGCTAACCACTACACCATCAGGGACCACCACGCTGGCTACTTAGCAGTTTCACGATTAGTTTAGTTAATTAGTGTAGATTCCTGGGACCAATTCAGTTTAACTTGAGTGAAACAGAAATGTGGCCAAACACCACTGTGATGTGTTTCTACTCGATTTAGGCTCAGATCAACTGAATAATACCAAATATACGCGAGAACATGAAACAACAGACGGCTTCGGCCTAAGCCTCCATATATATACTCATATTTATATTTATAAGACTTTCTTAATCTAACAAGCTATTGTTTAATTAAACATCTTTATTATATAGCAAGTTTCAAAGTTCATTTGTTCCAGAATCTGATTGGTTAAAAATACGTCACGTGAAATTCGACTGCTTACCACAAAATCGTGTTTGTCAGGTTTGAACCAGTTTGAGCAGGGGTTAACGATAATGATAACGATAACTTTAAATTTCATGACTTCCTAAATTACTATTAACATCATTATAATAACAATAATGAACATGGGGCGGTGAGGAGACTACTAGAAAGTATATATCAATGTTTATATGGAGTACCCCTTTACAACGACAGTATTTCTATATTTCTGCATTAACCACGAGGGTTAATAATTCTGGATGTCTTGAATGTTATGTTTTTGTTTCGAATGTTCACTTTTCGTTTCTTTTGAAACTTGCTATATCATAAAACTCTTATCGATTGATTTTCTGGGCTACGCTTCGGGACCAGCCAATAAGTCTTAATGATATTTCCCTCGGGACCAGCCAATAAGTCTTAATGATATTTCCCTCGGGACCGGTCAATAAGTCTTAATGATATTTCCCTCGGGACCAGCCAATAAGTCTTAATGATATTTCCCTCGGGACCATCCAATAAGTCTTAATGATATATCCCTCGGGACCAGCCAAAAAGTTTTAATGATATTTCCCTCGGGATCAGTCAATAAGTCTTAATTGATTTTGCTCTGGGAAGATGTAAAGACAGTAGTCTCTTTTTTCAGCCAATCAACCCAGTCCCGGGTCATTTTTTATCCCGTCCGCACGACCATTTACTCTTTCCATTCTCCCATTTTATGAACTCACTCGGACTGTCGATCTTCTGGGAAAGAAAGAGATTGCTTTACATCATAAATTTGGTAAATATTTTTAGTTGTTTAATTTGAATAACATTTAAAGAAAAAAATGTGCAATATACTAATAACATAAAAGGATAAGAAGATGACGTTTGTTTTATAAAACAATCTACTATCAAATAAGCAAGAAAGTAAAATAAAAGGAAAGTAGATTACAGGCGTTTAAGAGTTTGATTTCTTGTTTTGATCGTATATAGGAAGCAGGCGCGTAGCGAGGAAATTTTTCCATTATGCACAAGTACACGAAAATTGTGATCTAGAAACCAAAGTGAACTGAGCGAAACCTAATAAGTTCTTTATTTCTTGTCCGAAATAGTATAATTCTACCCTATGCATTGTTGTTAATGAGGTATGGAGATATCCACTTTGTCCTAAAACATGTTCCAGGTAACCCAAAGTGGAATCAGATTTTGCTTGCTTGAAATCGATCCGCTTGCTCTAGGGTGTGGTGGATGGGTAGACGTTTTCCTCTTAAAGTCAATTTGAAAGGAGTGGCACAGAGGGACCACGCTACTCTTTTATATTAACTCATTTACATATTTACAATTCCCTTGGGTATTAATTATAATATTTAAATGACTTTAAATAGTTGTGTGAATACAAGCAAAGAACAAAGCGTCTTGCAACTATTTTGAGCACACTTGGCGGAAACAAAATATTGTTTTTAATTCATGGTACTGACATACAGTTAGCATACAGTTATTTATAATCAATGAAAGAGTCGTTTTTTTTTTGTTCTGTACAAACTGATACTTTCATTAGAAAACCTTGGTTGCATACAAGTAAAATGCTAAAAATAGAAACAAATGCTAAAAATTTTCAGATTTTCTTGTAACTTCACGTACGCACGTGTCTATTTACGCAATAGAAAACGTTTTTCATGTTGGCACAGCCTGATGTAAACACGGAAGGGGCTGGGGAGAATTCGAGACAATTATGCAAACCCGAGATGAAGTCGAATAACTTCCTCAACTATCTTAGTTATTTTATAAATGCGCATGCGAATATAGGACGCCACGCGCCTGGAAACCGTTATTACTATAGGTCGGAATATATGTTGTAGGCTATTTTTAATTTCAGGTTGTTTTATCAACCTAGGTTATTTGTTGCTATCTTTAAAAGCGATTTATTTTTTGGAGTCTCATTTTAAAAACTCAGGCTTGGATTTTTCAAGGGACATAAAAGATTGTAAATAATTTTATAATTTACTAATTCCTCTTCTGCATCTCCCCACCCCTTACCCTCCAGTTTCTCTTTACCTTTCTATCTATGTACTTTTAAGTACATAAAACTTTCTAACTTTTTTTCCTTGTACAAATATCATACCTGAAATGTTCACGGCAGGATTAAAACATTCACTGTTGTGTGTCCAACCGCTCTATAGTCCGCCGTCTTTCCCTCTAAGCTGTATACTGTGAAAATTTTGACTTCACTACACAATCGGACACTTCATAACTAACTATAACTTAGTCACACCACAACTTGGGCATGTAGAACAGCAAACGCCACAAGCCGGTTTATTTTCTTTTTCTTTTTGGGTGTATATTATCTTAGTTTCGCACAAAATTATATTTACACCTTCAGTAGTACTGATTTACTAATCAAATTAAGAAATCAATTATGGTCACCTGCTGGATACGAAAACCCAAAACTCTATGGGAATGTGGGAACGTATTCTCCAAACCCTATGCAGGTGCCACTCCCCTTTGGAGGTTAAGAGGGTCGCGAAACAAAAGCAATAGGCAGAGAGAGCTGAACCTAGACTGATTAAAATTCTTAACTGTTCCTTACTTATACGGCTAATTACTCCTTAACCCAACCAATTAACGGAACCCAGTCCTCTGGTCCGTGCCGGCAAAATATCTATTTCTGCCAATTTCACTGGCTTTAACTGTCAGAAACATCATATTGCGATGCCATCAACCATTTTCATTTCGTTATAACCACAATCCTTACCCTAACCTAACATATCCCTAACCATAACCTAAGATATCCCTAATCTTCATTCTACAATACCCAAAACTTAATACCAACTGCAACCCTGAGAATTACATCGAAAAGAATAACCTAGATTGACAAAATAACCTACAACAGATACACGACCGTCCCTCACGCAGATGTAAACAAATGAATATGCCGACTGTCGAAAATTTCCGGTCGATTTTCCGGAATAATATCGGAACGCCTCTACGTTTTTACGACGTAATGTCGTATGCATCGTTAAATATATATGTATATCATTTCATCAAGAGAGGTTAGAGTATTTCTATTAACACTCAGCAAATATCTGTATATGTAACTCTTCGAATCAAACTAAGGGTAAAGTCATTGAATGTAAAGGTTTTTACCCCGAGTTCGGAAAAACGTTTAATAGTATTACGTCTTGAATGAATCTTGCCCGCCAAACTTCGAGCGATAAATGGCCTTCTGTATGAACAAGTATCAATCAAACGCAATTTTAAACAAAGCAATTAAAACACCATCGCATCTTTTCAGTCTCAGTATACACTCTTTTTTTTATGTAAGAACGTCGAATCTTTCGACTGAGGCTGAACGTTCTTAAATATTGTTGGTATATCAGTTTCAAGTGCTCTTAAACATGTTCTTAAGACATCTTTACTGATTTTAGACTATTTAACAATTATTCCTCAAGCCCGAATGGGCTCTGAGTCAGGAAGCAAGGAAGGAAGGAAGAAAGTCACCTTTTCCCAGTCTCAGCATGTTCTTAACATGTTCTTAATTTTTTGGCGATTTTCAGCCTCATGTTTTTATAAAAAGGGTTCTTATAAAAAAAAGAGTGTATGTGTTCAAAGCAGTTTTTCAACTCTATCAAATCAGAATTATTGATTGGAGGTTACTTGTTAAACTATTAACATTGTGGATGTTTCAGTGTTTAAATAACCTTATTCAAACGAATTTTTTCAGCACTCATTGGTTTCTATATTCAACTTGTGTTTAGGTTCGACTTGATTTCCATGATTTTCAACTCGAATCCGGTAAAGATTTTATGGTTTTGTATGACACAAACAAGCTGGAAGCTACCCTATCATACGATGGTAACACTTATCGACCTCCACCTTTCACTTCCTCCGGTAATAAACTTAGAGTAAGGTTTGTCTCCAGTGGTCAAACTACCATGAAAGGATTTAAGGCTTCGTACAAACAAGTTGGTGAGTTGTTCTTCCGTTTTATATCTTACTTAATGGAACTGAGACTACTTATAGAATTGCACGAAATTCAGTTGTTCTGCTGATAAACTGTAACTGTTTTAATTTGCTATATATTTATGTTTTACCTTTCTTTCTTCCTTCCTTCCTCCCCCCTCTTTCGCTTCCGTTCCCCCTCCGTCCCTCCTTTCCTTCTTTTTTTTCACTTCCTTTCCCTTCCCTTTTTTTACTTTCCTTTTCGTACTTGGTTGTTTTTTTTCACTCTTGCACTCTTGCTTTCTTTCTTTATTTTGTTTTTTTTTTACTTTTTTTAACTAAGCGCGACTCTGTCGTTTTGCCAGACGCCAGCTGCGGAGGGACATTTATCGGAGGAAAAGGATACATTACCTCTCCCGGATATCCAAATGGCTACGCCCACAATCTTGACTGTGTCTATCTGGTGGCTAGACCGGGCGAGACGGTTGAGGTGGCTTTTATAGACTTTGAAACGGAAGACCACTATGACTACGTCGCGGTGTACGGTGGGAAATACATGAACAAGGAAGGTGAAATCAGTGCAGGTTGGGAGGGTCACACGGTTCCTGTTTATCCATGGAAAGCCAAAAATTATCTTTGGCTTCGCTTTCAAACGAATGGGAACAATATCGCCGATCCACGCTTTCACAAAGGATGGAAAGCACTTTACCGGAAATACTGGCCATTTGTTGAAGTTAAAAAGAAGTAGCTTTGGCCTCGATGAATATGCGTGATAATAAAATCTGTTTAACATTGCTTAAAACTTTGTAGTATAAAGTTAATAAAGACTTAATCTGACCTGTAGTTTTTTATGTTGACAAGTTTTTCAAAATTGAACTTACTATAAGATCCCGGTTCATTACAAAACTCAAAGGAATCGCTCATCATTACCTGTCCAATTTATATCAAATTGTATACCCTTGATACCCTTGTTTTTCGTGCAGGAACAATAGAAAAATTGGAGAAGATTAGAAAGCTGAAGAATATAACTGTCACCTTTGCATACTAGAAATCTGTGAAGAATTATTTTTTTTTTTAATTTTTATCCGAAAACGCAAAACATATTCAAATATTTACGTACTAGAAAAAGGTTTCGCACAGTTAACGATACAGCGTTCCGAAAGAATTCAAAAAGATTCCTCAGACACTAATACGTCGTATATTTCCACTTCCATATATGTAAACCCCCTCGTTTTTCAATTGGTTCAAAAGCACTTGAAATCAAATACCATCGTTTTCGAACCAATAGCAAAGCGAGCTTACTGCAATTGGGTTTAGATATATGGAAGTGAAAATTTATGACGTATTAGTGTCTCAGGAATCTTTAAAATAGAGTTTTATATAGCTTACATTGCTTTTCTGAAGCTAGTTAAATCTTGTTAGAGCAAAAACGGTACGTGGTACCAGCACTCACCACAGGTCCTGTGATGTTAAGGCGGGGCTTAACCTAAAAGAACTTTTTCTTCAAATACAAACTTTTCAATGAATTTATTGCATGTTTCAACATATGACTACTAAACATGACCAGCAACTGCATGTTTGGGTCTCTTGTTACCATGGTAACAGAGCCAGTTTCGATAAACTGCTGAAAAGCACCCTCTCCTTGAGAAAAAAATTAGCAAAAATAACTAAATTGAATGACTCAAAAAAAAATTTTGCAGATGGCCAGTATGAATATCTTTCGGATGAGCATAGAACTTTCATTAATTTTAAATGCTTGCTGAGAGAAAAATATTGAAGCCTAAAATTTAGAAAAAACAAGACTTTTTTCTTCAATTTCTCCCTGCCACACTAAAATAAAGCAACAAAGTTACCTCGTTTTGGGTTTATTCCAAAGGGGGTTTGCCCTACATAATATTCAGGCACAATATAATTGGCAAATTTAAAATCAGGCCCAGGCACCCGAGATTGGCCAAGAAAAGCCAAAAAAAAATAGCATTATTTTGGCGCTTTTCACCTTGAAACAGCTCGTCACGTGACTAACGTTTACGTGTCATCACATACACAGGCCATACCCAGTCCCCCAGGTTTAAATTAAGGAAAAAGTAGAGTTTTAATGGGACCTCCCCTCCCCCAAAAAAAAAACATTTATGTATGTCGATACGGCCATAACCATGGTATAAATAGTTTACACCATTGAGTTAGATTATTTCTTTGAACTTTTACATCGGCAAAACTTATCATTTACCTGAGTATATGCACGCAAATGACGCACCCTATACCACCCATCTGCACGCAAATGACGCACCCCATACCACCCATCCGGAATTTATATTGCACCTTGTTATTGATTTATTTTTTTGGGTTTTTTTTATTAAAGATTGAATTCAACTCTTTACAAGATCTGCTGAATACCGGATTTACAATCTTCGAAATTGATTTGTATTTTAAATACACAAGAAACAAAAATATGCTGATTTTCAGATCAGATAGCGATCCTTGCTTAATCGAGAGCTTACCGACATTTGAATCCTTTAGTTATAATTTTCACTTTCAGAAAAGGAGGCAGCGTGGCGCAATGGTCAGAGTTGGGGATTTGAATGCGGAAGATCCGGGTTCGATTCCTCAACTCTGACCCTTGATGTTCCAAAGGACAAATTTACAACGCTTTGTAAACAGCCAAAACTGTGGCAAAGGAAGACGACTGAAGCCTAAACAGGATTTTCCTGATATGAACTAACGACGTTAAAATTTTAGATTCCATTCCTTTAGACAATCTTTAAACATTTAATGAAGGTGATTTTTACCACTTATAGCATTAGCTGTGGTTAGGCCCGGGTTAAACGTCGATCTTAGTATGCGTCGAACGAAATTGGACTTTTGGTCGACCAAAATTAATTACATGCG
>JAOTRI020028457.1:0-18359 GCA_028564885.2 Zoanthus sanctaehelenae | reverse complement strand
ACTGTCGCTGAATAATTTTGGTCGCGACGGGAGCGACAGTAGCGACGGGAGCGATTATATGGAAACCAGCCTTAAGGACATGTCACTGCATAAGGGGTACTAAAAAGGTATAAAATTGATACTGAAATCCGAAAAGCTCAAGAAATAAAAGTATTATATGTTTTTTTTGTGCCCACAATTTAAGAACGATCTCAGGCTGAATATCTGAAAATATTTTATGCCAGGTACTTTTACTAAACCTCATAAATTAGCCTAGTAGTAAATATAGGTAATCATATGATTTCGAGTGCACTTTGGGAAATAAGCACGAATAAATTTTTCAAAGACGAATAACATAACTACAACAAAAACATTTTGACATGGCGCGCTTTTTTAGTTCATTCAACTCATTTGCTGAAACGGATTACAACGTTTGTCAAAGGAAACTTTTACAAGACCGAAAGTTTCAAAATCATTTTTAAAATTTATAGAAAAATGTGTGAGGACTGATTTAACACCTTTCATGCGTTTTATATTTATGTCAAGAAAACTCACTTTACAATAAATTAGGAAAAGAATACGTTCAATCAGAAATATCCTCGATATTATAAATAACACCGCTCGACGTTTACAAGAACAGGGCAGTCGTTTTGAAATCTTAGAAGCTCGCTTCGAGCCAGAAAGACGTACTCTTTACTGTATTTGGGCTTTTAAAAAAATTTCATAGCTCTTCAATCGTTGTCTCGCTCGCAAAACCAAATCGTTGTTCGCTGAAAACCCCGGCCATTTTACTTCGCAATTTATCTCGAAAATTCTGCCAATATGTTGTTATAGAAACAGCTCTAATCTGATAGGTTCTTGTTGGTTTCTTTTGTGTTTTAGCCAATCAGAAAGCTTTTATGATTTGCACTCGTTTTACAAGTTCTCACTTGTGTTACACATTTTGCACTAGTCGTCTAGTGCTCAGAAGAGCTGCACCCCTTTCTTAAGCCCCGTATACACGAGCAACTTTTATTTTAAAACAAAAGATTGGAGACTAGGATCTATGAATGACATCAAAAAAATTGTCAATTTTATGTGTTGCCTCGTCTCCACCGTCCACGGACAATTTTCCGTATGTGACAATTTATATTTGCCACATAAGAACTAACCATGCTGTTTAATTTTTACAGCAAAAATAAAATTGATCAATTTTGTTCATCTACTCGAGCAAATAAAAAATGTCACATAAAAATTGCTCGTGTAGACGTGGCTTTAGCCAATCAGAATTGAGTAATTTATTCTTGTATATTGTCTCATGGTGTTTCACATTTATGACGAAGATGCCGGTTCAGTCTCTTACTTGACTTCATGTAAACAAAAAAAGTTTAGTTACTCCCAAGATGAAAAAAACAAATTTAACAAAATGAAAGGATGTTTCTTGTAAATAAAAAAATAATTAAAAAGTTACTCCCAAGGAAAAAATGAAATTTAACAAAATGAAAGAATGTTTCGTGTAAAAAAACAGTTACTCACATGGGGAAAACTGAAGAAATTTAACAAAATGAAAGAAAATTTTAAAACAAAAAGCTAAATTTAGCACCAGATGTCGGGCCGACCGACTTCATTACTTTATTTGTACACTAATGAATCATGAACATATAAATGTATAGAAAATTTACAATCGTGATTCATTAGATAAAAGGTGTTTACTTGCGACCTCTAAATATAGAAGCTAACAGAGATAAACAAAATAAAAGTCTGTTCTCTGTCTTCGCTGTTCGAAATATAAATGCAACTTTTTATAAAATTTACCAGTTGTTATCGCAGCTCTTGATTTTGAAGCTGAATTAACAATGTTATATAAAAAACTGTTTGCCTCGTGGTGTTAAGATAATATTCATCTTTGCAAATTACGTAAGATACGTGACAGCGGGACGTATTGCCAGTTTATTATGTTTTGTTCTCAAAACTTTAAAAAATTCGTTTTAAATAAATTTATGTTCTAACGGCACGTTCAGAATTGATGATGTTCATTTAAAGTCTTTGTACTCAAATTTCTCCATACATTCTAAGGGTTTTTTCGCATCAAATTTTGAATGTTTAGCCGTTTGTCATAGCTTTGGCTTTGCGGCTTTTCACAGAGGAAAGGAACTTATCAATCACCGGTGTCATGTGGGACGTGAGGTTTTTCAGTGAAACGTGACAAAATTTTTCGGAGGATTTACCGATTTTAATTTAACCTTGACATTTTAAAGAACTCAAGCCATATTCTGTAAGGCTGTACTCGCATATGAAGCTCTCTTAAATCATTGAGTTTCGTGTGTTTTTCTAGTTTTGGAAACAGAAAGTTTCTGGAAGTGGCTTTTGTTGTTCTCCCAGCGGTTTTATAAAATGAAACCAGAGAAAGAAATAGGAAAGTTTTTCTCCGGTAGGTAAAAATCAGCTTTTACGTTGAACTTTTAAAAATATTATTATCCGTAATATACTTCCATTTAACTACTAAATATTAATTTCTAATGTCTTATGTCTTTTTAAACGTTTTAATGTACGAAATACATTATTTTAATAAATTTATTAACTATGCGACAAGAGTCTTTTAGTTTAGCCTAAGAATACACGAACAAACAAGTTTTTTTGTGTAAACCATCGCTAACCCCAAAGGCGATGTTGCATTGATAAACATGAGGTGAACAGACGAAAAACCATGAATGATTTTAATTTCGTATTTTAAACTCTAAAGTTACATATTCTGTTTTCAACTATGTTTTAAAAAACAGCATGTATAATATATATATACCCGTAGGCAACTCGTTTTAACCATGCATAATGTTTACAAATATAAGTTTCTTATTTAAATTTAGATCGGTTTCCATATCTGAAAAAGACAAAGTCAAAGATAAGTTTGAGTCCTATAAAGGAAGATGATCTCCTTTTGATTTACATGTGGTGGTACAGAAATATACTGGAGTTGAAACCAGTTGTAAAAATTTGCACGCAATTTAGGCATTTTGCTGATGAAGACAAACTATTTTTCCATTTATTTCAGTAGCATTCATTTGTTGGTAATATCTGTTCAGATATCTATTACCTAGCACCGCCAATCTATTATTTTCAAACATATTGATTTTTCTGTTCATACAAAGAGCTTTTTACTATAGCACTAGTATTATGCAAGGTTATTTCGTTTAAAGACAAAATTAAAACTTTAAACATTGCAATCTTTTTCTCGCAAGTCATTCAAAGCTTTTGTTTATTCAAGTCCAAAGTGCAATTTTTTTTATGTTAGTGATGTAACTTGTTCATACAAATAACATAATGTTTCCGCCTACAGAGGAAACGAAAAAAAAACCTTTTATTTTGAAATCTTTTTTCAATTTGAGTGTGAAAACAACATAACTGAATTATGCATATTTGGCGTGAAATGGATTTGAAGTTTATTATGTTCTTATCTTATAAACTGCATTTTTAATCGTGATTCAGTGCATGCAAAAATATTTAGAAACACAGATTGGAGATAAGCATGAACAAAGTAAAGACTTTTTAGTTCGCCATACTTTATTACTTGGCCTCAAAGCGAAGTCAGCTTTTTCTCAATTTTTCTTGACTGGCGAAAATTTTCCTTTTGTTTTAAAGTTTGTAAATACTTTGCAACGGTCCATTTGTTAATTGCGTGTTGTTTGCAATTCTACTTGGAGTGTCAAGTGTCATTTTCCGGATCAGTTATCAAATTGAAACCTGAGTGAGTTTGGATTGTAGTCAAGCTGCCAATCTGTTCTGTCTGACTGGCAAAGCACAAGAAAAGCAAGAAAATTTGCGGTAATTAACACATTTTTTCCTTTATTTTTAAGACTTAGAGCTTATAAAGTACAACTTAGTTTTTTCGGAGATTTAAAAATATCTATTCGTACCGAAGATGTTTTTATTTTTGAGCTAGTTTTGCTGCCCAAAATGTTTGGTTACGACTATAAAGAACTGCGCTTTGCCGAGGCTCCATAAGACCTTCATTATTTCCATACTTCATTATTATAATTACGGAACACGTAATATACTCTTCTATTCCTAGGTCATAAAATGAGATTCAGAGCTACCAATAAAAGTTTTGATAACAGCTGATCCACCAATTCAGCACTTGTTTTTTAAAATTTTATACTTAGAATATAAACATCCGAAAGCTTGGCAGCTCTCGAAAACAGCTTGAAAACGTTTTATTCAGCAAAAACTCTTTCGCTATGAATTCCATTTTCTATGAACGATATCAACGAGGCATATTTACATATCAGCTTTATTTTTAATTCTTTCCGCACAAATGTTGACAGGTTGTTTGTGAGCCATTGGCATTGTCGTAATGTTTTTAAAATTCTTCCGCTCCTTTCGTCATTATCATTTTGCCAAAGAAAATTTTCATTCAAATTTCAGTTCGCAAATTAACGTTTAAAGTGAGTTGTGTGGGAGGCAAACAAAAAGATTTGCAAAAAAAAAAAATGTCAGCTTCATAAAAAAAAACGCGTTAGAGAAACTCGTTTGTGCATAATTGCGCTTTCCAAATACATCCGTTTCAAGAACAGGTCTGCTAGTTCTATATGCGTCAGCGCTGAATTTCTGCTGTATGAAAGAAAATGATTTATAGTTTACAGTTTAAGACTGCCAATAAAACAGAGATGGTTTAAAGAAGAAAGTAAGTAACTTTCCGTTTGGTTAGTCGATTCCTGGCCGATAGACACGGCTTGCAAACTTCCTTGTTTACTCACAATAATTGTCGTTTTAAAATCTGAATCAATCAATGCATACGAATTTGCTGAGCATCGCTGAACAGTTTGGGGAAATCTTTTAATCCGTAAATGCTTCTCTGTTGAACTTAGTTTTCAGCTTATGTGTACGGTAATGCTTTTTTTAATACTATTAATAATAGTTTTTGATGAGTAATGAAACAGAATTTTCATTTGTTATAAAGAGATTTATTTCATAATGCAACAAATTAACTTTAGTTATATATATTGCATCTGAAACAATAATATAAAACCAAATATAATATAAAACCAAAAATCTTAAGAAACTCTTAGGGGTCTTTAGGTCCAAATTTACTCTCTTGAACCGAGAAACAAGAAAAATGGCATTTCGTTTTAAAATTTCCTAATTCATTCCACAATACGTACATCTATAAAGGCAAATCGCATTTGCGCTATAAATCTCAAAATGCATGGCACTTCCATGCCTTATGTACAGCATTGCCTGTTTTCCTTACGACGCATCGATTGTCTTGGTTGGCGCGTAAGAAATAGAAAAGAAATTGGGAAACTTTCAGAGCTGAATCGGGTCAAATTTTAAGAAACCTTGAGACTCTAGGGCTAAAGAGGTCAGTTCTTATAAAACAATGTGTGTAAAGCCCCGTCTACACGCGCAATTTTTATGTGAGAATTTTTATTTGCTCGTGTAGATGAACAAAATTGACCAATTTTTGTATGACAAATATATTTACTGAAAAACTGGCGTGTTAGGTTTTATCTGGCAAATAAAAATTGTTACATACGGAAAATTGTCCGTGTAGACGAGACAACACATAAAATTGGCAATTTTTTTTTATGTCATTCATAGAATAGATCCCAGTCTCCAATCTTTTGTTTTCAAATAAATATTGCTTGTGTAGACCGGGGCTACCGCAGCAAATAAAAATTGTCAAATAAAAACTTGTCACATAAAAATTGCTCGTGTAGGGCTTTAGATTTCATGACTACGGCACCATCTGCAGACTGAACATTTTCAGTTTTTGCCATGGTGATGTATTTTTAAAACAAAAGTTATGCTCTTGGTAGAGTGTGCCAATGGGGTTAACAGTTAACTGAGATTAGGCCAAAAATTTAGTAGTCAATTGAGATTTGGATACCCTAGCTAATTGACACCCTCTTAGTAGTGGATTTTGGCAACATACAGACCATACAGCTTGCTTTTGCTTGTTCTGTTAAATATCATAAATACATTTATTTCTAATTAATTTTTGTCATATTCATTCGGTATACAAGAAATTTTATGGACCATTTAAAAACATTGTAATATTTGTAAAAGCCAGTCAAAATAGGAAACAAAACATTTCCTTAAATAGACATGTTTTCAAAATCTTATTGCTTCTTCATGCAATCTATTTTTACTGGCAGAAAATTAAGGCCAGACCGATTTAGGAGCCAAATTTTATCCAAATTTAAAACGTCATTTATTTGTTTACGTCAAAACATGGTCGTCTAAATCTGTTCTGCGTAAATGATACTGTCTATATTATCAGTTATAAAATTAGTAGAAGCGGCTCGTGAGTATCAGGTTTTTGAAAAGCTCTATTTTGTAAATTAATTTCAAAATAAACTCGAAACTGTATGATTATACCTACATAAACATTATTTTTAGAACAAGCATAAACTTTTTTCAATATCCATCTAGAGCAACTATTTCTTTTTCTAGAAAATGTCCATCGGTAGGTATTTCTATATCTGTTGTTAGGTTTCCTTACTAGTTGGCAGGAGAATGAAATAGTATAGTACGATGGTTGCAGTGGTGGATCCAGGAGGGGGGAAAGGGTGACTATCACCCCCCCTCTCTTAGCAGTCATATGCTCAAAAACATATAGATAGATATATCTATTAACACACTAGCATTCGGTGAAGCTCCAGTATTGTTAGTGTTAAGTATGTTTGAATCCTAAATATCTCCCCCCCCCTCCCCTCTCCGGGAAATTTCTGGATCCGCCACTGGGTTGCCTCGGAATGTAGTATAACAGACCTTATCATCGCGTTTCGGTCGCCATCTTGAATGTAGGCAAAGTGGCTCAAAATATTTAAGAGAGTTCGTATGAAATTTCAGTCTCAAATATCTTTGATACTACACTAGTTTTAAAAAAGTTATGAACTGAAAATGTTTATACAAGAGGGAACTAAATGCCAAAATTGTAGGCAAGTAGCCGCATTAGAAAGCGTCTAAGTCACAACTGGAAATTTTCGATATCTTTCTATGTTCAGGTCTGTGTTTTGATTTTAGCTGCGCAGGTGAAACATAAACAACCTGCCTGAAATGTTGGCATTCAGTTCTTTTTCTTTAATTTGAGCAAGCTAGAAAGAAGAACAGAAACACGAACAGCTTGAGGCTGAAATCGGCAAAAAATTTAAGAACAATGAGGCACGGAAAAATTTACTGGTTCTTATAAAACAAAAGAATGCAACGTTTTCAAAGCTAGCGTGTTATTAATGATTTGTGAGGCTGACAGTCCATAATAACGCGTTTATATTTGGAGTAACTTTGCCTACCAGAAAACAGAATCCTAAAATAAGATCGATTTTCTGTATATAATTTCGATAAATTCCTAGTTGTTAAATAATGACAGCCCGTTCGGCCGCCCTGAAAGAAAGGGGTACCTATAGGGGTCAAAATTGACAGATTGGTATTTTCCGGGGTTATTCAATTCTTTATACTAATCACATTTTGCTCTGTGGTATAATTTAGAGTAATGAACTTTTACGCTTTGTTATTTTTAGTTTATAGGGTATTTTTTCCCGACGAGCATTCCTATCCCTTTACCCCAAATTCCATCCCTTCTCTATGAATTTACGATTATTAGCTGCTGCAATAACTATTTTAACTTTTTGATAAATGACTAGGTTCTTACCTGCAATGGTAGCACTTTTTTTGGCATTATTTTGCTTCGTGCATGAGCATTTGTCTTATATTTTATCCGCAAAAACATTGCAAGCATTAGTTTAAGTTTTAAAAAATTTTATACTATATTTTGTGTTAAAAAGCACAATCTGAGTATGTTATCCATATTAAAGCCTCCTATTTTGCCCTCAATTTAATCAAAGGAGTGGAGGAGGCCTGGGCGATAAATTGGTATGTCAGCGGTTGCCTTCTAGAATTCCTATCCCTGCATCACATTCGTTTCCAAATTTTGCGCGCTTTTCGTATCTTACATTTTTTACTGCAGTTTTGATTTTGTGTTCTTGGGCTGAGTAGGCACCTTTACTATTGCGACTACACCAGACAGATCTGTCGACAGCGGGGGATTCCCAAGATTCGGCTATAATGTGGAAATTCACGATTTAGACTGTCAGACTGTCTTTGAAGCGCTTCTTCTGCCTGCCGACTGTAAGGTGGCCGTGGCAAAGTTCTCTTTGGAACAATTGTTCGAGGATGCAGGTGTTAGGGGTGTCGGGTACGCTTGTGACATGGCTTGCCCAACGGAGCTGTTACTTAGCATGATAATGACGATACTGGGGAGGCCAACCGGTTTCTGAGTCTCTGGGGTTTGTTCCAAAAGCGGATGTGAAAGAGAATGGTAAGGTCCGAAGAGAAAGTTTATTACATGCTGCCTCTGTCGTTAGTGGCTTTCCAGGTTTCACAGATGTAGAGGAGGTTAGTGAGCTCTGCGGCAGGGTAGATTTTGACCTTCGTGGCAAGTATAATTCCTCTTCTAGCACAGACTGTCTTCCTGCTCCTCCCGGTTGCTAGTCTCAGCGTCGATCTCTTTGGTGCGAGAGAGTTGATACTGAGGTATGTGAAATTATCTGTTTCTGTGCTTTCTTTGTGATGCATGGTTCCTGGTACTAAATGCCAGGTTCAGGCTGTAACAGTTTTTGTGTCTTCTTGGTGTTAAGTTTGCCACTGAAGTTGTCACCCGCGGATGAGAAGCTGTCTGCTTTAAATTGTATTCCTTGCCTTTTTGAGGCATTGAAGGCACAGTCATTGGCAAAGAGAAGATCTCGAGCTCTGATCTAAGTCTTTTTGACTTTGGTGACGGCCTGCAATCGTCTGGGGCTAAATAGCTTGCTATGAGAGCTGAACTTGATTTGGATGATGAACAGATGATTAAAGGCGAAACACAGCCTCCCTTAATTCCGTTCATTACAGAGGTCAGATGCTTCTTTGTCGAATGACGATGAACTTATGAACGTGATGAACTTATCAGGCTTCTGAATATTGTAAGAAACTTTTAGAATTTTTCTTTGCTTACCTTGTCGAATGCTTTTTTGATTGACAAAGGTGAACCGTCAAGGTGGTGTGTATAGGTCATGATGCTGCTCCATTCTTTTCTCCTGGAGTTGGCGGGCAATGAGCTCCAATTCCATGGTCCCTCAACCTGGGCAGAGCCTCCCCCTCCCCCTTCCTTGCTATAGGTGCTTCACAAGACGATTGAGTAGTTTGCAGGGAAGTATTTTGTCAGGGTAGGACGGCAGTGAACTCCTACGGTAGTTATCACTGGATTGGAAGTGATTGAGCCTCTTAAAATCATTGTTTCTACAATTATTGGTAGAGATAATCGAGGCGTTAGAGGAGAGTTCGAGCTACCCAAATACTTATGTTCCTGTGCAATGTCATTGTCAAGCATGCGCAATGGTTTGCTGCTGGACTGATAACACATATAGAGGTTATTACACGGTGACGCGAACAAATGAAATTTATCTCTGAGTCGAAAATATTTTACAAGATGCAGAGCGCAGCGAACTAGTGAAATCTTTTTTCCTCGAAAATTCAGAACTCATCAACACGGCATAGCTTTTTGGCCACAAGCAACGAGCTACAACGGCGTGTTCAGAGAACTGCTAAGGCTTTTCTCCCACGGCGTACATCAACAAGAACGAAAAAAATGCTCACAAGTTCTACTGAGATTGAACGGGGAGGGATTGTGGATATAATCGTGGGGTACACAGTGGAAATGAAGAGAGAAAATGTCCAGGTCTAATCGAGCTCGTTAAAGATTTACATATAGAAACAAAAGTGGAAGAGAGGAGAAGGGGTTGGGAAGGGGGGTTGGGTTAGGAAGAGGGGTTGGGTTAGGAAGAGGGTTAGGAAGGGGGGTTGGGAAGGGGGTTGGGTTAGGAAGAGGGCCGGAGGAGGATTTAAGAAGCGCATCATATAAATGGAGTGTTTCTGGTGACTAGGCTATTAGCAATAGTAATAGCTCTTTTTTAGTAATATTTGGCTTCGCGAGCATTTTATTTATTTTATCTTTTTAAAGTTTTAATCTCGGTACCATGTTATTAAAAGCATATGAAGGACTTTGATTTGTGACCTTAAAACTAATATAATATCATAAATTTCGTGTAATTGCACCATGTTATTAAAAGGATATGAAGGACTTTATTCTGTGACCTTACAAAATAATGTAATAACATAAATTTCGTGTAAACAAAAGACACGACGAGTTAGCAAATGACTGATAACTCACATATCTAATTTCTTTATAAAAGTGACTTTACCGATTTCTTAATAACGTCTTGGAGACCCAATACAACTAATTGCAGAACGCGGTCTCTTTCATTTAAACCGCACGCTGAATTTGAATAGAATAAAAATCGCTGTGATGCAGTTACGCTAGCATACTATTGAGCTTGCTAACAAAGTTGAAACATTCAGTATCTCTGGCTAAATTCAAGTCTAATCTGTTCTTTTAGCATCGATCATCAAATCAACACTCTTGTATATTTTATCAGAAGCTTAAAATCTCGTTGGGGTAAGATTTGACAAAAAGTTGAGAACACGCGATATGTCTTTCTGCTGAGTTAAGTTGAATTGAATACACATTACTTTATATGGAGTTTTCATTTTCTTCTATTACTAATGAATTTTTTTTTTGGTTAAAGAATACTATCTTAAAACGTTGTCTACGGTTTTCCTAGTTGTATATATGTACACATATTTATACACTCTTTTTCTATAAGAATATTGCTTTTCAATTCGACTTCGAGTTTGGATATTCTTAGTTTTAGACGATTCTAGGCTGAAAATATTCTTACGAATACTCTTTTTTTAATTAGAACATTAGGCTGAAAATCGCCAAAAAGTTAAGAACATGTTTAGAGCATGCTGAGGCTGAGAAAAGGTGAAGAATATTTATTTATGATGAAATAATTCATACAGTGTTATTGAAAACTTTGCTTGGACTTCTTGACTAAAGTTTGCAGATAACAATTTTAAATCACAGGTTTTTCATTTACCAAATTGCAGTTCATCCACACGTTTTTTTTCGTACCAGCTACTGTATTTTTTAAAGCCGGTCCGATGCAGTACAAAAAACACGCACAAATCAATGTATACAGAAAAGTACCACATACAATACATGCATTATTTTTATTGTCTAAAATCAGTAAAGATATTTTTGATTCATGTTTGAAAACATTTAAGGCTGATATACCGAAAATGAACGAATAGAACGTTCAGCCTCAGTCGAAAAAATTGACGTTCTTATAAAAAAAAGGTTTTTTCTTAATCAGTCGGGAATATTGGAGACACGGAATTTCCGTTTTGGTAATGGATACGTATATATGCATGGCTTTGCCATTTGAAAATACACTGCACTTGCAATGATTGCAATCAGTAATGTTTTTTTTCATGCATACAAAATTATATCCAAAATCTGAGCCTTATATTACTTTGAATTTTTTTTTTAATTTGGGCATGCAGTTTCAGCCCCAATATTCGTAAAATATAGAGTGTACTCATATTTTCAAACAAAGCATAATAATTTTCCGAGAACCGCGATTTTGAGATGGCTTGTGAAACTTGATTTCC
Organism: Zoanthus sanctaehelenae; assembly: GCA_028564885.2. NCBI lineage: Eukaryota > Metazoa > Cnidaria > Anthozoa > Zoantharia > Zoanthidae > Zoanthus > Zoanthus sanctaehelenae. The sequence continues at coordinate 6,854 of JAOTRI020028457.1, read as the reverse complement.
TATTTTATTTTTGTTTGATCTTTCGTTAAACGAGAAAAGCTGATTTTTTGGCTCTTGAAACGGCTTTTTCATTTTTTGAGAAACATGATTCATATCCCCCTTTACCACCTTGTTCAGTTGTGGCTGTGTTATAGCCCTACGACAAAAGCAATCGTTAGTAATGTTTCGTGTAAGGGCTATACTATTTAGATATGGTCGAAGATAATGACAAATCATCATAAAGCCGTTTATTTCTTGTTTGTCCATAATGATAAAGCATGTAATTATAAGCTTGTATATGTGATGATAAACACTGATACTCTGTTTCCTAAACAGCCAAACAGGAACTCTCTTAACGAAGAATTCAAGCCAAACGTCAGTCTTCAACTTCTTTTTCATTACGGTATACAATATATTTTTTTTAAAAAGCTGTTGGCTGTAGAAACGTCGGAGCACTTATAACATTTCTTTTCCTAGCTGTGTATTTGATGCTTGTGAAACGTTTACTCAGTTATAGGACTAAGAAACGTGAAGGGGCTTTGTCTGGGAATGTATTTTAAAATCCGCATTCTAAAATTGGTAAATTAAATATACAGCTTCGGTCGCGAAAATTCATGTTATAGACATATTTATAATTAAACATGTTATTAAAATATCTTTACTGATTTTAGACAATAATTATATATGTACCGTAGGTGGTAATTCTCTGTATACATTGATTTTTACATGTACTTTGTACTGTATCGAGTTTTAAAAAACAGTACTAGTAGCTGGTGCGAAAAAAAATCTGTGATGTAAAATTGTTATCTGTAAACTTTAGTCAAGAAGCCCAAGCAAATCTTCCAATAACACTGTATAAATTATTTCATCATAAATAAATATTCTGCACCTTTTCTCAGCCTCAACATGTTTTTAATATGTTCTTAAATTCTTGGTGATTTTCAGCTTCATGTTCTTATAAAAAAACGGAGTGCATTCTGCTTCGGTCGCGAAAATTCATGTTTATATAGATATAGCATATATTACATAATAGTCTTAACAATTTTCAATACTTTCCACTGATTTTGAAAGTAATTTTGATAAACCACCACAGCACTTGAGAAAAACAAGATTGTTATACTAAGAATGCTGTGCGAAGCTCAAACAACTAAAAGATTAGTCAATCTGATATGTGAGAGTTTTAAGCCTTGTTTCCCTGAGACTCATTAAAAAATAAGTCTTCAAATAATTCAAAACAGCATCTCTAAATTGCATTCATTTGCTGTAATTTATCTGGTTGCTCTTATTAGTAGTTATGAGTTTTGCTGAAAGGCTTTCCTGTGAGCTGTCAACTTCTCCAATAAAGATGAACTAGTTCGTGCTTACTTAAAATTGAATTGTCAGTGATGTTATCATTCTATTATACACGAAAACAAATTTATTGGGTTTTTTTTGTTCCGGTCTTTCTTATCTTTCTTATTAACAAGTAAACAACTAAATTAAGAAAAACCTGATGGTTTAAATACATCCATATTATTTTTTCCACAGAAGTTGAACAGTTTTTGTTTGAAATATCTCGGATTCCGCTAGACAAAGAAAGAGAAGCACAAAGATACAGCTTGGAAAAGCAACTTAAACGATTTCGCCGTACCAAAAAGCTGCCATCAAAGCAAGCTGTCCTTCCAACGACAGACAGAGTTACCACAATTGATAACAAGGGTTCACTTATGTCGCTTACTCGTGCACGGAGCACTTCTTTCCCCTGCTACAATAAAGTCAACTTCTCTCCGCTTCCGAAACTGAATGAAGAAGACGATAGCGATCAAGGCAAAATGGATAACGACATCAACGAAAACGACAAGGCCAAGCAGGAACTAAAAATACCAAAAATGTACGTGCTGGAAAACAGGAAATTCAATAACCAAATTGATTTTCGCAAGTTTATTGAAAAAGGCGAACGTGTCCCTGAAGTGCGGGAAGGAAGGGCGCGTTCTCATACTTTCCCGCTCGCAAACATCAACGCAGACGAACTTACCACACAGCGCGCTTGCACAAGACGTAAACCAGATTCGTCCTATATTCGCTTCGTTAGTAGTTTAGGAGTGAACGGCAAATGCACAAAAAAGAATAACTGCAAATTTGACTGGAGAATTGTTTCAAACTGAAAGCGGTGGTTCTGATGAGCAGCTGCTCACATACGCTTACGTTTTATAAGAACAACAAACCAGGTCTGTTCGCAAAGGGGTGCAGTGAGTGCGTACGCACCCTTCCCCCCAACGTTCGTAAATTTCCACAATCAAAAGTAATGAATAAAAATTGTTTACGATGGAAAATGATCGTCAAAGCATATTTAAATGCACTCATATTGCATTTACCTGTTGAACAATCTCAATAACTAATTAGAATAAAATCAGATTTGTCAGTCCAACAAAAAATCCAAAGTTATTTATACACAGAACTTTGTACATTTTATGCTGTACTGAAAATATGAAAGTTGTAATAAAATGAGGCCATATCTGTGGGGGGCCAAAAAAAAACTGTCCCCCTCCCCCCAGCAAAATTTCTGCGTTCGGGCCTACTTTTCAAGAACGATGCTCATCTTGGTCAAAGTTTAAGAACAAACTAACAACAATGTCAGGCTGAGTCCCCGAATATCTGAATATGTTTTACGAAGCGACTTCACTAAAACTCATAATTAACCTAGCAATACAACATAAAACGCATAAAGTCTCACGGTTTTTTTTAAAATATTTATTCTAAAATGCGAGGCGCATCGTTTTGCGATGCCTTCATTGTTTCTATTTCGTTTTTCCTTTAATCTGAGTTGCTAGAAATAAGAAAAGAATTATGAACCACCAAGGATCACCAAGAAAGATCTTCACTTTTTTAAACCTAAGCTTCAGCTTATATTAAATTGTTCTTGATTTTCGGTCAATCTGAGCGTCAATGTTTTTGTATAGTTGTACTTATAAAAAAGCGTGTATTGACTATGAACAAAGCATACTATTTGACTAGTTTTCACATGGAAACATAATATCGCAAACTCTGACAACCACGGCCATCAGCTTTTGTGTAACAAAAGGTCCATGAAGGAAACACTATGTGCGGGCACATCGCCAATCCACGATGTATTTTGAAATCTGTAATCTTTGTCATGGCGGTACTCTGTACTCTCATACCACAGGGTACTCCAGTAGAAGTGCATCTGGATATAGGAGTCACACAGGGTACACAAGAAAAAGGTCGTTTTGAGAATTAAAGCGTAACAGACTACTGGAAGAAGCTTATCACTGGCCAAAGGCAAGAATTTTTTTGTTGTAGCTGCATTGGTAGTCCTTGACTGCCTATTTTTAAAATTTCACAATGGTGCAAAGTGTCGAGGAACACTAAAACGAACTCAAGGAGAAATTTTAGATGTTGTCCTTTGCACCATTGCAATTTTAAAAAACACAAATAAAATTACAATTTTTTTATTTGACTTTGCTGTGTATAGTTTAAAGTGCCAACGACACGAAAAATTCTGAAATCTTAAAATAAAAGCTTTAAGTGTACAATGTCAAAAATCTGAATATGAGCTGGTATAAACATTTGTTTACATCAAAAATTGATCTTGAAAGTCTTAAAGTCGATGCAACATTCCCACTCGGCCATTCTGGAGGTTGTTAGTGTTACGTCAGTAGATGTGTTCCACAGGCGGCCAAATCATGTTCAGATTCGGTCAAGCAAAATGACCGTTGGAAATCCAATACGAATGACGTAATCTTTTCGAACTATTTGATTTGGCCGCCTGTGGTACACATCTACTGATGTCAGAACCTTCAAAATGGCCGAGCGGGAATGTCGCATCGACTTTTTGACTTTCAAGTTGAAACTTTAATGTAAACGAATGTTTGTACCGACTAAAGTTCAAATTTTTGACAAGATACACATAAAATCTTTATTTAAAGGATGACAATTTTTTTGTGTTATAGGTACTTTAAATGAAATTTGACTTGAAAATTTGTAAATGATCTAAATTTCAAAGCTATGTAAATAGACTGATAACAAAGGCTGTAAATAGATTTTTGGACAAACCCAGCGTCCATCTTAAAATGAAAGCAAGAAAATAATAATTCGTAAAGGACAAATTTGAACATTATTTAGTTTAAAAGCGTCCACACACACCATTCCCCAGTCGCGGCTTTGACCTCTAGCTTTACAAATCTCTTTCAACTTCTCGCTAGGTCGGCCATTCTATAGGCGAATAACACACAAAGATAAGATTTGAATCTAAAGCTTGAGAAAGCTGCTCGAACTAACAAACGTATTCCAGCTGAAGTGTGCAATCCTGACCTAGATTTAGAGTATAGACTCGTTAAACTAAACTATTTCGATTTACGTCAATTTAACGCACTAGGGAACTTTTGAATCGGGATTTACCGCTTGGACCCTGGAACCTTTAGCCTATACCAGAGACAGCTGAGCTGAATTTCGCTATCCTATACAAAAGTAACCTCTGTAATCCCTCCCTCCAGCAACTAATGAAGTTGCAGCAGCAAAAAGAAAAAAAATATGTCAAAGAAAAACAACGTTACCGAATTTATGTCAAATGCTTTGCATTTAGATTTCATTGAATTGCATTGATTTGACAGTCTAGGATTACGACCCTTGAAACAAAGATATATGAATTCAGAAATACTGAAAGAGCTATCCCACCTTCAAAAATACCACGAACCAGCAAAAACCACTTTAAAACTACAAACAGTAATGGATTTGTACTAATGAAAAGTTCCTTCACATCTTGTGGAAACGTTTTAACTTGAATGACTCTCATTAACCCAATGCTATCATCCAAGAACTATATAGTCATTTACTGCTCCAAATGAACAAAAAATTTTATAACATAAATTAGCACTCTTGTCTTGAAGGAGAACTGAACCTTAAAATTGGTTCATCGTTTGAAAAATTTTGGCACAGATGTGAGTCGATTAATTTGAAAAAACAAAAACAATACCGCGTTAATGTACTACACAGATAATTCAAACAAAAATACGTTAGTTTTAGCATTCAGTTCTTCTTTAAAGAGGCATGGTTATGACTGGTACATGCGCATCACGGCGCAAAAAAAATCTTGAAAATTTTACTCTCAATTTTTGAAGTAACGACGAAGTTTGAGTGTAGTTCAGTTTTAATCGAGTTGTATCTTCGTCATCCTGCTTTGATAATCTCTGTCCTTTGATACCTGTCAGTGTTCCAAGTGCTGAGAGAAGCCTGAGACACTGATACATCTAAAGCTCGCTTTACAATTGATTAAAAAACAATGGTCTTTAATTTCAATTGTTTATAAACCAGCCCGAGCTTTACTGCAAGGGGGTTTACATATATGGAGTGAAAATGTATGACGTTTAGTGTTTCAAGAAATCTTTCTCTCGAAGTGTCCATTTTCTAAAGACATGAAATCCTTCCAATTTTTGCGCTTAGTGTTCAAAAGGTTTGCAATCTTAATGCGCACGCTCGATTCGTCATGATGGTCCTTAAAATTTACCATTTAACACATCGTCCCTTCCTTCTCCACTATCACTGGCTCACCATTAACACCACTCCCGATATTATTCCACTCAATTATCGCCAGTATCACTGGCAAAAACTGAAGGAATCTTTAAATCGTTTCTTCATTTTTATTTGAAAACCGATTCCGGATGTCATTGTGCCTTTCCTTTCTGTGAAATATTATCACAAGATACATAAACCGAATTCAACGATGTCAACTCGGGCTCGAAGCCTTCGTCGTGATCAAACGCGCTAGCAGCATCAGCCTCGCTTCTTGTGAAGCACTGCCGAGCAATGAAGTCTTCTCGCTTGATTTTGTTGTCCAATGATCTGGGAACATCAGGGATAATCCAGGCCAGAAGACCAACCGTAAAGAACACAAAGTACTGGAACACAAACACGAAAACGAGGCGCACCGTGGTGACGTAGTAGAACTGACGGTTGAAGTCGTATGGCTTGACAGGTTCAAAGTATTCCTTAAACCTAGAAACAAGCAAAGCCAAAGTCTAAGGAACTTATATTAAACATTTATGGTCATAGGATTTCCGAGAATCTCCTTGATATCATGTAATTGTTGTTTACGTTAATATACTCACGTAGGAGGTTGGCTGGCCGCAACTTGATATGCATAAATATGACAGCGTAATGCTGTTAGTGAGTTCATGTGCGTCAGTCATTACTTGGCAGTGTGGCCACGCCATGCGGTTCCAGTGTAGACCCAAAATATCGACGATTGCTCACAATAGAGTCTCCAGTTGCTCAACTAGTAGAACATCCGACCGGAGGAGGGTCGTGGGTTCAATTCCCATCTGGGGCTCGGATTTTTTTACGAGTATCTACTTGTTATTGATATCATCTTTAAAGACGTTATGGATTTTATTGTACTTATCCTCTTCTTCCCCGGTGGGAAATAAGGCTGTACTCAATTAGCAACAAGTTATAGACGTCATCAGGCAGGGGTCTACTAAAGAGCAGCAAATCCTGCAGCAATGAAGCCACAAGCAGTTTAAGGAGACCAGGAACATGCTCCTCTTTGAAATTTTGTGCGGGGGTGGGGGAGAGGATAAATGCGCATTCGTTTCATAAAGGTAATATAAATTTGGAGGATAAAAAGGATTCGAAAGTGTAGCCAATCGAGTGTGATTTTTGTGACTTTTTTTTGAAAGTTATAAAGAAGGCTTTCCTTTTCTTGACCTTTTCTTTGCCTCTGACAACGCAACCAGACCATTTACCAAAACGTAAAAACAGATCGAAGCCAAAATTTGTCAAGATTAGAAAAATATTATCTTGTATTATTATTATTATCATTATCATTATCATTATCATTATCATTATCATTATCATTATCATTATCATTATCATTATCA
>JAOTRI020028348.1:0-18361 GCA_028564885.2 Zoanthus sanctaehelenae | reverse complement strand
TTTTAACGGCTGCTACAGCAGCGACAAGACACTTCAACGACACCATCACCTCATAAACTGAAAACACGATCCCTGGGTACTACACAACGTGGGATGTTTCCATGGCAATGCCTTATATGGATTAGCGAAAGCCAATTGATTGTTTTCAAACAAAAAACTGTTCAAAATGGCAAAACCTCCCAGTAGTTAAAAGGTTAAGTTGTGTGTTTTGCATTGGTTCTGTAACAAAAATTGAATGTGTTTTTGTAAATTCAAGGTTACATGTAGTGTTAAGTTTAATAATGTTATATTAACAAAGTTGTATTTTTACAGGGATCTAGACCTGAAGAAACCTATTTACCGAAAGACCTGTGTGTATGGACATTTTAAACCTGGCTTCACTTGGGAAAGTCCTAAAAAACTAAGTTACTAACCTCAGAGCTTAAGTTCTTACTGTATTTTATACTAGAAACCATTCTAAGTATATTGGATGGTAAATTAGTGCAAGTGTTTCAACTGGGGGAGGAAATCTGTGGTAATTTTCAATTGTCTGGTAAAGAGACTCTGTCATTGTATTCTTCCAATTTTGAACTTTGCATAAAACATCGAGGTGCCTTAATTTTTTTGGTGTAAATACAACAAAAAATTAAGGGAGTCAGTCAGTGTAAATTTTTGATAAAAATCTCATTCGTGTAGTGACAACTCTCTGAGCTAAAATATAATTATTGTTTAAACATGTACATGTATCAGAAACTTTTGTCTTTTTAATTTCTTTTGTAACGTTTAAGAGCTTAAGTGATCTACATTATAATATTGATCTTTATACAACGATCTCTCTATAATATTCGGTTTTCCTTTACTTTGAAATTTCTGTCGACATACTATAGGTCTTTTCCAGAAATTAATGGTATATTTTTAACTTTTATGCTCTAATCAAAAGCATTGACAATTTGAAGAGACTGACTAGCAATAAATTAATTATTATATTTGACAAAGATAACACAAAAGTTTTAATGAAATTCAATGGAACTCGGAAAAGCAAATGTGCTTGTGGAAAATAAACTTATAATAACATACTTTTTTGTTGTTGTTGTATGGTTTTTTAGTTAGTGTGTTCAGCAATAATTGTCCGGTTACTGTCCCCGAAACGGGTTAGTCTCCCTCACAGCCGTTTTTAGTCTCGTGAGGGAAAAATTCCTATACGTACGGCATGAAATTTAAGGCAATGGGAGAAATCAAAAGATAAAACTCACCCCAACCTTAATTCAACCAATCACAAAGCTTGGTCGAATCTTGAATTTCATGGGAAGCTTACAAGGCGTCCGAAATGTCATTTTCTCTTCGGTATGAAGTCTATCCCTTTTTATTCAAAACTAAGCTAATCTAATATTTCATACGCTTTTGTTCTGGAAAATTGAGACTTGAGCCAAAACTTTCATCCAACTGTCGTCCATGAATTTCATCGTTTGTAGATAGATATATTAGAAATGCGTTCGTTGTGTAAATATATAGAAATAAATAAGAGAAAAATAACATATATAGCCCTCGGCAGGAATCGAACCGCACATCTTTGGTTTACTAGTCCGACGTGTTAACCACTACACCACAAGGACCAACCACGCCTCTAATGCAGCCGGACAATTATGTAGATAGTAACTGTAGGGGTTCCCAGGGCGACATTTTTCTCTATTGGCATGTTGAACACCGTAAATTATAGGTACGCACATATGGTATTGTTTGTAAATAAATATATTAGAAAATATTAAAAAATTTTATTCCTTGTTCTAGAAAATAAATTGTTTTAATTAATTAAATACCCGGTTCAAGACTGGATGATCTGTGTGCGATGACTTACCTGGGTATGCGCCATTCAAAATAGACATTTTAAGAATTCTGCTCTGTCGGTTTTTGATTGTGCGTCAGTTGTGACATTTTTGCTCTTAATCTTACATATTCTTGATAAATATGAGCAGCCTTTCTGAGCTCAAGAGAAGCCAAAGTCTTCTCCGCTACCATATATACATTGCAAATTTTAAATTGTCCAACGATTTTGATAATTTGTGGAACTTTCTCTCGTTCGTTGATTGGCTGAAGGTTTAAAACTTGTTGGTTGAAGGTTTAAAATTTTCCTCGGTTATTGTAACGCGGAAGACTTTGGATATTAACTGAGGTAAATGGCGAATGTAGAATTTGGCAAATATTGGGTTTGAATAACAGGTATAATTGATGGTGTCGATAAACTCTTACCTGATGCTAAGACAGGAATAATAGACGGTGTCGATAAACTCTTACCCAAGGCGATAGACTTAATTAATTGATGCTAAGACAGGAATAACAGACGGTGTTGATAACTCTTCCCAAATCGATAGACTTCATTACCTGATGCTAAGACAGGAATAACAGACGGTGTCGATAAACTCTACCTATGTCGATAGTCTGACTCTTACCCGATGCTAAGACAGGAACAACAGACGGTGTCGATAAATTCTTACCCAAGTCGATAGACTCTTAATTACCTGATGCTAAAACAGGAATAACAGACGGTGTTGATACACTCTTCCCAAATCGATAGACTTAATTACCTGAAGCTAAGACAGGAATAACAGACGGTGTCAATAAATTCTTACCCAAGTCGATAGACCCTTACCTGATGCTAAGACAGGAATAACAGACTGTGTCGATAAATTTTTACCCAAGTCGATAGACTCTTACCTGATGCTAAGACAGGAACAACATACGGTGTCGATATTTATATCGTACTTTCAAAGCATTTTCTCTATAAATCTATACTAAATTACAAAGTAAGCTTGGGCTACCTGTGAGTACTAGTGGTACCCAGGCCTATTTGAAAGAGCTGGCTGTTGAATTTCTCGAATCAACGTTTTGATTGAACAGCGGCATAAGCTACGGAGAATGCTCAGTTTGTATGTCTCGCTACTCAGCGGCGAATTTGACTCTTGATTGAAATTTATAACAGAGAAGTTTTGTTGTTTTGTGGTGGATCTTCTTATTGTTTTATTGTCTTGGAATATGGTTTGCGAAGAACCAATAAGGGTAAGTTGTTAAAATGTTTTGCATGTTGTATCGTAAAATGTTACTTAAGGTTTCCCAATAACACCGTATTATAAAATGCTATTGCATTTTCGTTCGAATGTACTGAATGTATGTATATATGTAATTTGGCAGTTTTTTAAAAAAACATCCTTAAGTTTTGTCCTCTATATTCTTGAAAATCGTTTGTGTTTATTCAATTATTGCCAATTATGAATTCATAAAGCGTTTTACAGATTGTTGGAAACTTAGTTTGCAGCGCAAATGATTAAACTGATGACAGTTATTAAGATATATATATTTTCCGCCAAAACCTAAACTTGCGCTGTTGAAGATATTGTTCTGTTTTGCGTTCATTAGTATAGTTGTAATTATGTTGAATGTAATAAATTAGTGGCAACCAGACACACTTCATATTTAAGTGCACAACTTTATATCCGTCAGCCAGGTCACGTTATAATTCACCAGAAGGTGTGTGTTGCATTCAAAGTGCTGAATGTTGTACGACCAACGAGATTTTCACCGATTTGTTTACATTTTAGTTTCCATTCATTTCAGATTAATTTTGTTTTTTTACAACTAATAATAATTTAATCAGTAATTTGATTATGTTTAAAAAAAACAAGGTATTTTTAAAAAATATTGTTGGTTATGTATGGTAGAGAAAAATACAGAGTTCAGTCCTATAGCTCAGAGTGAAAATTAGAATTATACCAAATATAATACCTAAGTTAGCTTAGTCCTTTATGAGCCAAGTAACCAATGGACTGGGACCTATTACCAGTTTCTGTACTGTTACACTGGTGGTAGTCTTTGACTTCTGAACAGGACAAATAGTTCATCACAAATTACCCCGAAACATATGTAGGTACTAAACTGCCCATCCATTCTAAAATATCTGGGTTTATTTACCCTCTTTCAAACTTAACAGTCAATTAGCCTTAGAGAAAACATTCTACTATTGATTTTCTATCAACTTTTTTTTCTCTTGGCTTTTAGTTAAAATGTTGTTTTCATTCTCCTTCACTGCATTCATATGCATGAAAAATATTTTCGTTTAACTTATCAAGATGTAAAAGAACACTGAATAAAGGCAGACAACAATTACAAGTTGGGTAGCTTGTTATGCACTTAACAAGCTTGGAACCAACAAAGAAAGCAAGATGAAGTACTTAATAGTTTACCTTGGAAAAGCTGTTTGTCCTCACCCACAAAATTTCTTGTCGGAACTGCAGCTCGTTCTAATCTTGGCCTTTTGTTTGCTTGGGCCAGTTGCTTCTTTTTTTTCACAACTTTATCTTGCACCATATGAATTCTCTTCTTGTCCTCTGAGTCATCTGCTAACTCTTCCTGCTCATACTCAGTGACCACCATCCTAGCACCTTCACTTTTATTCGCCAATTTTATCAACTTCTACTGCTTTGTATAATTTGCAGGACTTTCTCCACTGCACTTGATTTAGCTCCGGAGTCTGGACTAGTAGATTTGTTTTAACTTTGTGTGTGTTTTCCACATTAATTGATGCAAGTCTAACATCAATATATGATTTGAATTTATCGAACATTCGTTCAAAAGGATTCGATTCAGTATCAGTAGGTATACGTTGAGTATCCCAATTCTCCTCTAAAAAAATATCAAAAGGCAAATAGTAATGATTTTTGCGAAAAGCGATAACTGGAATAAACTTGTACACTTAATTCAGCTTAATATAGCTACCTGCTTACAGTTGTTGATAAACTATGACAAAAGAGTTGCATACCAACAAAATTCTTTTCGTGCTGTATCTTGCACCAACAATGTGTAATTTAACGCATTTCAAATGTTAATACAAGCATCTTGATTTCCAACAAAGGAAAATTCATAAGTGGCTTTAAGCTTTAACTAGTGCAGTTTGACTATATTCAGGCAACTTTTTATGACAAAAAGATCCACTTTCCCAAATAATTTTATGTCATGAAGAAAAAATAACTCGTATACTAGTGTGAGCAGCATTGGTGTTTCCAAAGAAACAGTTTCATTATGAGTTTATAAATTATACACTGTATAAAGAGAGAGAAGACATACTGATGTTTTGGATGTTAGTTGTCTGTATCTCTTTTACTGTAACAAGGTTTTCTCTTTATTTATACGGTGTATAATTTTCATATTTATTACCAAATTTATCGTGATTTTGCATCACTGGAAAGACTGGGACATTTGTAAATTGAATAAATGTATTAAACGCAACTTTCATTCAATGATTTGCTGACCTAAATGTTTTCTGATTGGCTGTCATACTTAGTCTCACTCCATGATTGGTTGAGATCAATCAAATCTCAGTCCACAGCAGAGACTGAAGGCTCCATTCCAGTTCATAAACAAACTTGATGCATCAAATTCTGTAAATAGTCTACAGTTAACTTTTATTAACAAGTTCAATCCCAGCTGTATTATTACTGTAAGTTTGCCCATACCTTTTGAACAATAAATAAGTTTAAGAGAATTTTAGTTTTAATCTTCTCAATTTCTCATCACCAAATGTCTCATTTTATATGTGCTACAAATTTGGGCATTGATAACTTGTAATGGGACTGAAAGGGGCAATTAATTTAAATTATCTATTTTTTTGTAGGCTTCAATCTGGCATGCTCTGCATCATTATGCATATTCAGATGCTATCTTTCTTGCAGAAAGGCTGTATGCAGAAGGTAATAGTTAATTAGTTGTAAAACTAATTCAAACAATATAAAACAATTTTAATTGGGGGATAGAGTGAATACAAATGGTGGTTGCAAAGCAGCTGTGACAGCAAGGGCGAAAATTGGGTGGGCTGAGTTCAAGAAATGAACTCACTAACTTTAAAAGGTTCTCTCTTAAGGTGAAAGGAATGATTTTTTGGAGTTGCATAAGATCGGTTAGGTTCTATGGGAGTTAGACTTGGTGTTTGAGGGAAAACAAGGTAGAAATTTTGAGTAAGACCAAGAGAGTGATGGTGAGAGCAATGTGTGATGCAAAACTGATGGGATTGATGGAAATGGTGGTTTAGATGGCAAAGGCTAATAATGCAGGAGTGAGATGGTATGGGTATGTCTCCAGTTTGTAGTGAAAGGCAAGATGAAGTATGGATGGTGCAAGAGGAGAAGGAGAGCAAGATTTTGACTCATTCTCCATGGAAGAACCTGTTTAGTTTTGTTTTGTTTTGTCACAGTTGTGTCTGTTCTATCTATTTTTTGACTTCATTGTTTTCTTTGATCTGTGTTACTCATGCATTCCAAAGGTTCTTACACCATTGTAAACCCAAGGTTCTTGTTTTGGAGAAAAAGGATGCCATCAGTTGAGTGAGATGGAGATCAGGAGTCAAAGAGACTTCAACCAAATTGGAGTAAATCTGGCTACCTCCGTTTATAGGGATGAACCCTGATCAGAAATGATTATGTCGATCAGTTACTCGAGTATTTCTTTCTTCTAATTATAAGTTTTTAGGACACGTTTATTTATTTTCTATTTGAGAAAAATTTCTGATCACTGGCATTTTTTTATTTTTTTGAACCATTGAAACAAACTTACAATTATTTTGAAAAGCATAAATTGTTTATTAACTTAGGGGCAGATACGGGGGGGTGAATTGGGTGAATTTTCACTCCCCCTTTTCTTCAATTTTCTGGTACATTAGAACTTTGTACTTACATGTACCACCCTTCTTCTCCTAGAGTCACTGGTAAATTCTCTGTATTATTCACCCCCCTTCTAGAATTTCTGGATCTGCCAAGTGCTGTAACTGTATTGTAACATGCATTTAGTACCCATTCCTGGTTTACATGATCTTTGTTGTTCTGGTAGTTGTCCAATGGTAGATTACTTTTTCTGTTTTATAGTATTTATTATAGTTGGGTTAATCATAGCAACGATTACCACTCTTTATCTGGAAAATGTTTTTTTTACAGTCAGTTCAGATGATGCTCTGTATCTGCTGGCTACGTGTTACTATCAAGCAGGGTATCCAAAGAGGGCTTATTCTGCGTTGCAGAGGAAAGGCTGCCCTACTCCACTCTGTCGCTTCCTCTTTGCTAAGTGTTGCTTGGATTTGGACAAGTAAGTCCCATAAAATAGGAGTGGTGATTACGATCAAGAAGATTAGTTTGAGTTTAGGAGAGAAAGGGTAGTGGAAGGAGAAGGCCAATAGGACTGCTATACTGTGTATAATTTACATATTTATTACTAAATTGTTGCTTTAGAAACACTGATGCAGCTGAAACTAGTTTACCGCTTGTTAGTTTTCTCTTTAGGACTAAGGATCGAAATAAACCATCACATCAGATATGCCAAAGAATAGAAAACAGTGGAGGCAACTGATATCACGTCCAACCCCAGAAGTAAAACTAGGGGTGGTAAAGAAAAATAATGATGATGATGGTGGTGGTGGTAGTGGTGGTGGTGATGCTAATGACAATGACAATGATAATGATCATGATAATGATAATAATTAAAATAGTAATGATGGTGATGATTATGATAATGATGATAGTGATGATTATGATGATGATGGTGGTGGTGATGATAATGATGATAGTGGTGATGGTGAAGATGGTGATGATGATGATGATGATGATTATAATGATGATGATGGTGATGATGATGAGAATGATGATGATGATGGTGATGATGGTGGTTATGATGATTATAATGATGATGATGATGGTAATGATGGTGATGATGATGGTGATGATAATGATGATGATGGTGGTTATGATGATTATAATGATGATGGTAATGATGATGATGATGATAATGATGAATATAATGTCATGCAGCCAGTGAAGATAGAGGCAACACATCTGATTAGTTACAGTATATTCAAATGAAGATAAAACATTTTTTTGAAAGAGCATAGTTTTCTATAAGTGATAGTGGTTGATGGTATCACTGGCTACTTGAACATTTCCATTGGCTGGCAAAAAAAGTAGTCATTACAGAAAACACTTTAAAGAAAAAAAATAGATAAATTAATGGTGCCATCTACTTTCAGATCTTATTGATAACCCTGAAGAAGAATTTTAGGTTTTGAAATTAACATTAACACTGCCTATTAATGACATTCTTTTCTCATACTTACAGTAGATGTATTGTAAAAAACACAAGTTATTGGTGTTTCTACAGAAGCAGTTTTATCGTCAACATTGCCTTCTATTTTTTTTATTAGGCTTGCTGAGGGAGAAATGGCATTAACAGGAGGCTGTTTAACCAATGGGAAGTCACTGGAGACATTTGCTGGTGATTTTGGTACTTCTGCAGGATATGCACTGGCTTTGTTAGGACAAATTTGTCGGTAAATTTTGTTTTTTTCTGAAATATCTTTTTGTTATTTCATGAAGCCAGTATCCTTTCTTATACAAATATTATTATTATCTTTAAGATTATCAAATAAATGCTTAATTTTTAGGGTACAAATAAAATTTTGTTGTAACTCTTTTGAAGGAAACGTTTATGTGCCCTAACACAGACTTCTAAAAATCAGAACACCAGTGTCCAGACTACTTTTCATTGTTTGAAAAAACATTATGTTTTATTTGCTCATTACCATCATCACCAATCTAGCCTTGATCAAGGTTTATCTTAGTTCATAAAAATGTGGATGGCTGAATATACCACCATTTTACAGAAAATTAATATCACCATCTTGCTCGATTCCTGGCATCCTATTAATTTTCTTCATCTTCTGCATCTTCTTTGTACTTCCTTGATGTTTCCTTTTGCCTTTCACTACAAACTTTAAAGAAAATATAATTTTTAGAAATCAAATTACTTTCATTTTGAATTTTCTCGAGTGAACATTCAGTGGTTTCATTAGAAGCTGGCTACCATTGCCTACTGGATTGCCTACTATAACTAAGCTGTCTACTGGGCTGCCTACTAAGCTGCCTATGTAGGTTGCCTAATGCTGGTCACCTGGTACTCATGAATACGTAATATGTAATTGTTGTTGAAAACCCACCATATACAGCTTAACTTGGGACTCCTGATTATTACTTTTCAAGTTTTTCCACTCTATGCAGTACAGGTACAAACTTTTTTAGGCCATTCACAAGGACTGTGTTTTTCTCAAATCTATATTGCAACTACACAACAAACTGAATAAACTATAATTTTGCAGGTATATATACAAGCTACATTAAGGCAAAGGAATACGAAATAATTTACAGAATCGCATAGCTAATGGTGAAGTCACACTCTGATTGGCTATTGAAGAGAGGACATTTAGCATGGAATCGCACTTGTGCATGAAGTGATATTGCTGACGTGATTCGCAAGTAAAAATTGTTGCTATCATGAAAACAAAATGCAACTCGTGTTATGAAAATATCACCTTAATAGTTTGTAGTGAACAAGTTTATTGAATTTGAACTGAGATTTGAATTTTTAGAAAAGTTGAGGAAACCACTCATACTCACTTGGTTAGATCTGTCAGCCTCATGGATAACGAGTTGGAATTGTACATACGTAGTTTATTCATTATGCAACTTCACCGGTAGCTGTGCAATTCAAGAAAAATTCACTGCATGATGAAAAACTGATAGCGGTTTTTCGCGTGAAATTTAACATGGAATTCACCGATAGCGGTTTTTCGCGTGAAATTTAACATGGAATTCACTGATCAGGCCGTATTTTTCTATAGAATACAATCATCCTTTTTTTAGATTCTTTACCTATGTGTGGCCATTTTCCTGTGCATAAAACTACCAATTGAATAAACTTTCCAACACATATTCAAACACTTTTCTTTGCTTAGTTCTTCTCTATCGGATTAGATTTCAGCAATATGTGTTAATTAATAAATATTATAATCTTTTTGTAATAAGGTCACATTTGTTTTCATCACTGTTTCATTGCTAAATATAGTCTTCTATGAATAAATTTTTGAATAAATTGCTACATATTATATAATTACTAAAATCTATTTATTCGAAGCAGATCCAAAAATTAATAACAATTTATCCAAATTATATCTCTGCAAAAATATTTTTACAACATTCAAACAGCAGCAATTTTGCAAGAAAAATAAACTTGGAACTCCTTATTGAAAGTGATTGAATTTATGTTTGTAAAATCCCATCTCAACAGAATGCCGACACTTTCCATTGATTGCCATTTTGTTTACTTCCCGTGCACCCAGAGCCCATACAGCCATCCACACCAGATTAAGACTTATGAATGAACCTGTGTTGCTTCATAGCCAATGGAACTTGTTCCCTCACATTTTTGCAGTCTTCAGATTCTTTCACATTAAAATACAGTAAACTGTTCTTAATCAGAAACAAAAACTTCTAAAATCATGTGCAGGGTTGTTGTTAAGAAAATTGTCTGGCGATTGGTGCTTCATTTTAGCCGGGTAAAAATGGCTAAAAAAACAGTTTGTTGCCCATTCCCGAGTGATGGATGGCCAAATCCAGCTGGTGATTAGCATTTTCTCAGCAGCAACAACAACAACCCTGGCGTGTAAAGCAAACAGTACAAAAGAAAAACATTGGGATTCAAAACGAAAAACATGTGGCAAGCCAAGTGCCCATTTTCTATCATTTGATAAAGATGCAAATAGTAACTGTAGAGAATTTAGAATAGCTATGCTGCATTTTTACAAATTGATGCTTGGAGAAACATACATTAATTGAATTCACTCCAACAAAGGACTGCAGTCTGAAACATCAATTACAGTAACTTTCACTACAGTGTTAGATATATCCTGGTTAAAACTTGTTATACTTACATAATAATTGTAATGAAAATTCTTATTGCCATTGTTTACACTTTTCTATAAACTCATTTATTTAGCTGACATTTAAATGATATTTAATTTCTACAGGAAATCTGAACAAAATTCTCGAGCAGCTGAGTGTTTTAAAAGTAGCCTAAAATACAATCCATATCTGTGGACATCATTTGAAAGTCTTTGTCGGCTTGGTGAGTTAAAAAGCATCTACATTATTTTCTTTGTTTGCTTTCTGTTGAAACAAAATTGCTTATCCACCATTATGAACTAGTTTTGTTTTGATTTTTTTTCTAAGTGTACTAAAAGTGGCAGTGGTTATAAAACTGTTACTGTGACAGTGTTTGATTTTAGGTATACCTGTAATTAAAATTGCTCTATCACAATTTTTAGTCCTTACAATGATAGCTATTGTCATTTATAAATTAAGAATTCTAATAACTATAAAAAAACTTCTGCACCTAAGTATGCTTTTCAATCAAAAGAATTTTGGAAATTAAAAATTTTAATTTTGATGGAGTGGCTGGGGACTAGTACCAGTGATGTAGCAGCACTAAGATGGAGTGGCTGGGGACTGGTACCAGTGATGTAGCAGCACTAAGATGGAGTGGCTGGGGACTGGTACTAGTGATGTATCAGCACTAAGATGTCCTTACAAAGAATGTGACAAAGTATTTAAGACTGAGTTTTTCTGTTTTTTTGTTGTGTTTTGAGCTGTAAACAAAGACAGTGTTGTGCTGGAAACGTTATGCTCGGAAGCTGCACATCAAGTACAGTACAGTTACTGTACCTTCTCTCACATCATCATACCTGGACTTCTCAAAATAAATGGAATTAAACAAATGAACACAACACCTGTACCAAAACTAGCTTATTTGCACATTAAATTTTCAAAATGCCAGAAAAGTTACGGGAACCACAAAAATTGTATTTATTATCTTTTAAGTGTTATTAAGTGATTTTACTTTTCATCTAAAAGATAAAAATTAAGAAATATATTCTCTAGGAATTTTATCCTTATCATGTTTCAGTTTTAATAAACAGGTTCTACTACTGCCAGCCTAGGATATTATAGATTCAAATTTCCAATCTCATACTGTATGTAATATATAATTTTATAGCTATACAGAAGCAAGGTGTAACCAAACAGAACTGCCTTTTTAATGTTTTACTGATATCAAAATATTTTCAGCAAGTTGTTTGGAATACCAAGTGATGCTGTTGTACTTCTAGTTCATCTTTCTGAAAGATGTCTCTTGCATGTGACATCATCCAATGGTTTTTCTGTTTAGTCATGAATGCCATTTCACAAAGTTGACTGTTTGTTACATCATTTGATACATGGCAGGGCATACTATACTAGAGAGTACAGAAACAATTAAATAGTACAAAAGTATTTGCTGAAGAGTTTTGTTTTGGTGCCAGCTTTTGTACTTAAAACAATAACTATCTTCAGTATTGCCCGATAAATTAATTTGATTTTCAAATTGTGCATAATACACTCGAATTAATGCAATCGTTCAACTGTGTGCACACTTTCCCACTGAGGTGCCATTAACATAAAAAACTATAATTAATATTACAATCATTATTTCTCAGGTGAGAAGCCTGACCCTTCTGATTACTTCAAGTCATCATCTTGTCCAAAATTAACTCGTCAGTCGCTCACCCCAGCGATTTCAACCGCAAGTGTAGATAGCACCACAAACAGTGAATCCAGATATGGATCACTTAACCCTGAACCAATGGCTACTGAAAATCAGGACCCATGCAAATCGTCTCCATGTGTAACAGGGCGCCATCGAGTTGGTAGAAACTTGCTTGGATCAACTCAGTCTTGCAGTCCCTTGTCTCCAAGGTAACTACTGACGTAACTCCGGTTCATTCAATGTCTATTCAGGCATATGTAGTATTATGTTTTGGAATAATCTGGGTTATTTATTTACCAAATGAACAGTTATTCCAAGTAAGCATATTAAAATTTTTAACGCACACAGTAAGTTTCTCTTCGGTTCAGCAGATCTCTAGCTGTTGAGTAGGCAGTTCAGTAGGTGTGGCATTTTCTTTGCTGTCAAGCTCGCAGTACAGTAGGTGTGGCATTTTCTTTGTTGTCAAGCTCGTTGTCTGTTAATTTTCATGTTGCTGTTGCCTTTAAGGATAGTGTGTATGGCTATTTTGGATTATTTTGGCTGTTCTGATATCAGGTGCCGAATGAACAGAAGAGTATTCTAAGTAATCCAGAATAAGAGTTCTATTCCAGAATTGGCCTGCACAAATGCCCCCTTACATTTTATGGCAGGTAAAGAACCACCTTTCAATGTATGAACTTTGAACAGTTGATCATCAATATTTTATTTAATAAAAAAATTGTAGAGAACTTTGCCATGCTGTCTTCCACATGTGATTTTATCGGCTTTAAGTTGAGAGGATTAAACAACTTCATGTTAAGGAAATCAAAATGCTTGTCATTTTAAGCTTGGGACTTTCATCAGCAGCTCAACCCATTTCTTTCTTTCATCATTGTCATCATCTGTCCTTATTGTCGTGCTGAGTACAGTACCTAAGGCCTTGACACCTGTTCTCTGGCACTGTCAATCTAGTGCCTTCTTCCTGACCAGGACAACCCAGAATCTTCCAAAGTTCTCCTTTCCTGATGTTCTACACCATGTACAGTAGCCCAGGGGTGTCCTCTTAAATTGCACTTTCCTTCCGGCATCCAAAAGATCCCTGAACTCAGGGTTCCCACGGGTCAGGGAAAACTCAGGGAAAAATAATTTTTCTTCAAGGTCAGGGAAAAGTCAGGGAATTTTGATTTGAGTCAGGGAAAATCTTTTATATTGTCTAGTCAGGGAAAAGTCAGGGAATTTTGTATCAAGTTTTTGCTTACTCTTCTCATACAGAATAATTGGCTCAAGAAATATCTGAAGTGTGTTTGGTCTGCAGACACACATGCTCTCGGCAAAACAAGAGCTAGCTCAAACAAATGTAGGGCCAATGTTTTGATGAAGGCCTGGGGACATATAATTCACATATCATTTTTAGACAAACCTGCCATCTCACATAATTATAATAACCTACAGTATCTGTTCAGGGAATCTAAATTCGGATAGTGCAATTTCTCTAACTAGAGGGTCAGTGAAATGTAGGTTTTGGCCAATAAAAAGTCAGGGAAAATTCGGAATTTTTTTGAGATGTATGAGTAGGAACCCTGTAACTGCTAATGGATGTCCTTTCTGTCAGTAGAATGGTATATTACATGACTTATGATTGAATCAACTCTAAGTTTCGAGAAATTACATGACTTGTGATTGAATCAACTCTAACTTTTGAGAAAGTCTGAGCTTATCACTAAGTTTGCCATTTTGAGTATGAGGCCTTCGTTAGAGAAACTCAACCCATTGTTGTATTTAATATTATGTTATGTCATAGTTATATGCTTTGCCTGATGTTTAAATTTTTTTATTTGGCTAGTTTTACTGCCTGTTTTTCACATTTTGAATTTTTTCTACGTACAATATTTATTAGTTAGAAAAGTAACATATGCTGATTGCAATTGAAGAGTCTTGTGCAAAAATGTTGTGAGGAACGTTTGATGAAGTTCTTAATTCTCACTAGGTTACCCCTATTATCTCTTCATAACCTTTGGATGAATACAAAGTTAATATGTTATTTTTCATTAGACAAAAATTACATAAGTGAATGTTGATCAAGCCCTAATTTCTTCCTACATTTAGCTCTATTTTCTCTTCACTAGCCGTGGAAGAATTAAGTATTTTATACACAGTTATGCCACTAGTTTTTGCACTAATTGATAATTTGTAACAGTATTTATTTAGCAAATTTAATTACTTTAATTTTACTCCGTTTTACTCCGTAGCTTTGGCTTCTTACCTCTCGATACACCTACTGAGAGCAATCTGTCATACCACACGCCTTCCCCAGCACTAGTGGCTGATCTTGGTGTTGTTAAGGCTCCAGTTAAGAAGGTGAGTTGTTCCTTTAACGATTTTGATGCAAGTTTATTTCCAAAGATAGCTTAGAATTTTAGGCATGATGTTAGTAATTTTCGGAGGTATTTGCCTTTTGTCCACAATTTTCTGGAATTAAAGGCAGGTCATACTGAAATCTGAACATTTCTTGTTCTGGGTAATGTTCTTATTTCTTCAGTAAAATTACGAAGTCAGTAAAATTTGTACCATTCCAACAACCTCTACGAAAGTTGATGACTGCTGTGCTCCATGTTAGATAATCCACAGATCTGTGATCTCGGAATATTGAGATACATGGAAAGAGTTAGGTGGCAATATGAGAGGTCTGCCAGTTATGTGGCTGAGATTTGTGGAGGTGATGACCTTTTTGTTTTAAACGTTGAGGCAGAGAAGCCTAAGATAATTTAGAGATGTAAAAAGGGCAGAGGAGGGTGTGTTGGGTAAAGTAGTGGAGGTGATTGTTGGGGAACAATGGGCTGTGGGAAAGTCAAGGAAAAAAAGGAGTGAGTGTATGATGGAAGATATAAACTTGTTGGAAAAGGAGGGAAATGTGGGAGTTCTTGTCGTTTGAAAAATCATTCTGTGAGGAATGATACATGGATCACTTAGTTCACAAAAAACCATTTGCTTTGTCAAAGAATAAAAAACACGAGTTCCATTTGCAATTTAGCTTTCAGAACTGAAACATTTGCCATAATGTCAAACAATAAGCATGACCGGTTTGCTACAGCTATTTGCAATATGATACAGCTCTTTTCATTTTTTGCTGAGATGGTTAATTCCATTCAAACTTAAGGAAAGCTTTTATTTTTGTTGGGCTTAAAAAGAAGCTTTTTCAGTTTAATTGGTGTGAGAACTACATATACATGAAATGACTACCTTGTAACAATTAGTTTAAGAACTGAAATACATGTATCCAAAATGGCGATCACTTGGCACTGTATGCCTTCTTTGCTTTCGTTTTTTTAGTAATTCTAGCTTATAATCAGTGTATAATTTACTTTGATTTAATTCATGCTATTAAGGAACTATCGATAGTCAAAGTAAAATATCACGATAGTTATCGATAGTTCATTTTTACAACCAATAGTTCGATCTATCGTTACACCCCTAGCCTCAACATTTGGTACAGTACTTCAGAAATTGCAGTAAATATGAAATCAAAGTTATTCAAAGGAAATGTGTGACTGAAAATGTTTCGAAGCTTGCTTTCTAGTGACTGAAATCCTGACCAATTTTTACTTTGAAAAAATATATATTTGAAAATGCTTCTCATTTAATAAACATTTGTTGTGAACATTTCAACTTAGGCTGGGTTGAGGAGGAGCGAAAACACAATCAAATCAAGTTCCGGCTCTCACGGCCAGACTGTTTCCTCATCATCGACGCTGTATGTTACACCACCAATGAGCACAGCTTCTCCAACCGTTTTCCAATCAGCTGCAGCACCGAGTATACGTCGAAGCACTAGACTCTTCACACTTAATACCAGTAGCAGCGCAAATATCGATTCAGCAAAAGTAAGTCAGTACAATATGTAAGGGGGGGGGGGGAAGGAGGGTTCAGCAAAACTAACGTTACATACAGGATGGTGGGATCTGAATAGGAGAGCGGAACAATGATTGTTTAGATGTTTCAGCAGGTAATTGGAATTCTAGATTTGAGGGGAGATTTAAGAAAAGTGTATCAAACTTTATCGGGTGGTTGGGATCTGCAGGTGTGATTGAAAAACTAGAGTTGTTGGTGGGTCTACCAAAGGTGGGTTAAACACTGGTGGGAAGAGTGAGTTTTGATAAGGAGAGTAGAACAATGGTTATGGGGGAACTTTGAGCAATGCATGTATGTGTGGAACACTGGAGTTAAGGGTAGGCTTACCGAAAGTGAGTGGAACTTTATTGGGTGGTTGGGATCTGAATGAACACAATTGAAAACATGATTGAGTTGATGCAAAACTTTAAACTTTAATACTACCTTAACTACCAGACACTATGAAGCGACTGCACGAAAACATCTCCTTGTCATGCGCGAGCCAACATTTCATACACGACAGAAACTAGACTACAAAAGTTAACAAGTCTATGTCTGTTAGCTGCCGTGGATGGCGGCCTGAATCACGTCATTGTGCAGATTCGGTCAACATCCCATAATATTGTATTGATTCGATTGGTACAAGTGGAGAACATTTTTTTGTTGAACACTGCATTCATTTAGATTTTTCAGTGCGTGATTTAAGGCGCCGAAGGATGTTATTGAATACAGCTGTTTACACTTAGTTTCTGACGATACTCATGGAGAATAAAACCGATCACTCAGTCGATAATGGTTCCATCGGTTTTTTACTTGACTCTAAAAACACCGCACACACAAAATCATATTTTTGTACACAAATATTACTAGGTCTAGGTCTAATTCGTAAACAATTTCTAATTACATTAAGTGGTAAACCTGTGTAGGCCGCCTACCGAGGCCTAGGCTGCTATATTTTTTAACTAACCCACCGGGCAGCATGACGAGGTAGATTAGCTAGCCCGGTGTGTTTTTCACTAGATGTTGTAGGGAGGGCTAGTACTAAATCGAGCCCTGATTTACAAAAACTTCTAGATAGTTCAATACCCGAGAGGAGAAAAAAAAAATACCAAGTATGGAATAAAAATATCCAATGGTAAGTTACAAGCATTAGCAAACAGAGATATTGCCACTTTTTTTATAGATGTTTTTATGGACACAAACGAGAGTTGCAAATTTAAAAATTCACTCGTTTAGCATCTCCAAATCAGCATGTATTTATATTAAATTTTGGCTCAATATGTTGGAATATTCGGCCTCATGGACTATTGCCTCGTAGTCCATGCGGCCTCGAGATCTGATTGTTAATTATTTTGTGCCCAACAAGAGTTTCAGTATTCAATTCTATGCCATTTTTTAGGATACCAAAAAGACTAGGCCAAGTAGACTGTCATCAGCTCCAAGATCTACATCTAGTGCGGTGAGAAAGGTGAGGGCATAAGTTGTGTGAAGATACAACAAGTACCGTTTTCTAAAAATATAAATCTAGTTAGTGTTGGTAGATATACTATTGCTAGAAAATTTGTTTACATTTATTAGACTCTTATTTTCAAACAGTGAAGACAGTTGATTTATCAATTGTGAACGTATTGCATTAGAAGATCATTGAATAATATCATTACAAATTAGAACTCGTGATACACGACGTGATTTTTGCTCCAGTTGTGAAATGATTTAAATATTGTGTTGAATGTTTGAACAACAGTCATTTTTTGTAAAATTTATACATAATAAATAAGTTTATTATTTGATTTTACAAGCAGACCCGACGTCAAACAAGGGTAAACACACCCCTTACACCCTGTGTGGAGAATGTAATTCAAGATGATCAAACTCGTGAAGCTAGTGAGCCTAAGACGCATTTAAAGGGATCAACACCAGCCGTACCAACTAGCGTAGGTAAGGTGATACAAATGGTAGCCGTACACCAACTAGTGTAGGTAAGGTAATACAGATGGTAGCTGTACCAACTAGTGTAGGTAAGGTAATACAGATGGCAGTTGTACCAACTAGCGTAGGTAAGGTAATACAGATG
>JAOTRI020028257.1:0-18361 GCA_028564885.2 Zoanthus sanctaehelenae | reverse complement strand
TCTTCTTCTTCTTCTTCTTCTTCTTCTTCTTCTTCTTCTTCTTCTTCTTCTTCTTCTTCTTCTTCTTCGTCGTCGTCTTCTTCTTCTTCTTCTTCTTCTTCTTCTTCTTCTTCTTCTTCGTCTTCTTCTTCGTCTTCTTCTTCTTCTTCTTCTTCTTCTTCTTCTTCTTCTTCTTCCTCTTCCTCTTCTTCTTCTTCTCGTTCTCCTACTTTCTCCTCGTTCTCCCTCTCCTCCTCCTTATTCTTCCTCCTATTATTATCATTAATTGGAATCGGTCAAGCGGTAAGTGATAGGCCCAGTAACTAAACAGAAAATTGATACACACCAACCAAACTCCAGTTTCTAAAGGCAAATTATCACAGTCATATTTATCAACGTGATTAGCCATGCTTATCCATCAGACTAAGTACTGCAAGTTCATTCACGTGATTAAACATCTTCATTCAGGCAACTAACCTTGTCTGGCCTAAGGCAGCGTAGTAGAATCAAGTGCTGGAATCTGTTAAGGTCGTCGCACCAAGGCTCGGGAAGGGTCTCCCTGTGTGGTTTGGCAGAGTCGTAAATTGCTTTCCACTCAGAAATCTGTTTCCACACAAAAGGATAAAAAGCAGCTAATAAATAACCAAATGTATTATCTGTTAGACTGACCCGGAGGATAAAAGTGGTTCTCAAAGGTCGTAGAAGAAGCACATAAATGAAACATTTCAAAGAAAGGACAACAATTTTCATTTTTAAGACTAGTTTCAATCGTGCTTGGATAATCTTCAGTTAATAAAGGCTAAGCTAAATCCTTTACGAGCCTCGTGACCCATGGAGCAGTCGCTTATCTCCGGTTTCTGTAGTGTTAAACGGATGAGAGTCTATGACTTCCCCTGAACGGGACACTAATCCATCGCAGGTTAGCTCCCAGCAGACGCTGACACTCATTTACCTACCCCGGGAGGATGGAAAGCTGAGTTGACTTAGACTGAAAATGTCACACAAATATTCGAATCTCTGCAAACTGCCGGGATCGAACTGGGGACCTTGTAGTTGGAAAGTATAGATCTTACTTACGTACGCCTTCAGTTGATAAAGTTAAAATAAAATTTATGCTAATAATTTATAGTACATTATAAGAATCGACTATAATAGACTGTCTCTTTAACAATGAATATCTCCGTTTAATGCGCTATTGTTGTTTTAGGTTTCCTTAACGTGCTGGAATTTTCTTTTGTAATTAAATATTACTCATCGGTTAAGAGGCAGTCTATTATAGTCGATTCTTATAATATACTTAATAATTATCCACCAAAGTTGAAGTGAGGAGTGGTGGATATTTAAAGAGAAAGTCCAGTTCAACCATTAAATGTTTTACTGGGAACCGCTACCTAGAAGATTAGCAGTAAGTTGAGAATACAGCAGTAAAAAATGCCACCAGAGATCAAGCCGTGAACAAGCTGCTGTCTGTTCTTTTGTGACTGTTTGTGATTTTCTAAATAAATGTAGTTTTCATTCGAAGACACAAATGTTGAATAGATGGAAACAACTCAGCTGTTATGTCGCCTCTCTTTCTGAGAATTTTTAAAGCAATTTTGAGGTTTTGCTTGCTTTTGTGAAAAGAGATTTTTTGTGAATTTGTAGTAGAGTTCCCTCTCGCTTTCTTGCCGACAAGTAAGTCTTTTACAGACACTTTCTGCGATGTCATTTTCTTGATGTCAAGGGTAAATTCCTCTTGTTTTTAAAATCTATCTTTTTTATTGTTTACATTGTAATTGATTTCCGTGGTTGTTTTATTGAAGAGCTTCAAAGGTGATAGATCTGTATATGGCATTGCCATTTGGGGTTAGAATGCAATTGCAATACAAGTAATCAGAAATGTTTTCTTTTTCAAACGTGCAAAATTATATTCTTTACAAAACCTGTTCCTAAAAAGTATATTTTTATGTGAAAAATAAGAGTAATTAATCTAATGAAGTTGTCCATCAACAGCATTTTAGTAAAAACATAAAATAAATAGACGCAATTGCTGCCTATAGCTGTATAAAAGATCTCTAAAAACTTTAAAATAAAGTGGATAAAATCTTATTCTAAAGTTTTTAGAGATCTTTTATACAGCTTTAGGCAGCAATTGCGTTTATTCATTTTATATTAAAAATAAGAGTGTAAGAGCCTTTTTACGTAAAATTATTTAGAACTTTTCCTTAACGACCACAAAGCAACAATAACAACAACAACAAAGGGTAACAATTGCACAATATTATTTCGGTGGGAATACGTTAAAATTTGATCGGGAGTACGTCACCAAGAATCTACCGATTACAGTGCACGTTTTGGTTGTATGAAACTCTAGGTATATATAATAAAACAAAATACAGAAACCTAAAAAGAAGAGCGCCACTATACCAAAACCAAGTAAGTATTTTGCTCTCACATTCTGCTCGAAGTCTTTCTTGAGCCCACGAAATGCAGAGAGATCAGAGCATCGCACTATTTCAGCCCAGGACTTTTCAGTCAACCAATCGGGAGCAGGATTACGATGCCTGTTTTCCAAAGCCACGCCGCCAGTGAGCAAAAATTGCCATTCTTGTTCATCAAGTTTTCCACTGCAATCCAATGAAGTATTTAACCATTTTTTTAAAAAATATCTACTGCATTTTAGATATCTTACTGCAGTTCATCATTATTTAAACTATATTATATACTAATTCTTCAGTTTGCAACGTCTTGTTTTACATGAAGGTTCTCTTCTCTCCTCTTCCTGAGTATTCCAAACAAATTTGCACAAAAATAAATTCCTTTCTAGGCCATAAATAATTTAGCCACAGTGGTAGACTTGGCCGAGGTTGGTTTTGCAAAGGCTCCTAAGATCGTTACAGGAGACAAGTTTCTTGTGTTAGTTTCATTTTAAGAAAGAAAACGAAATACAAGTGCTATGCCCCTGGCAGTAATAACAGTCATCGAAATAGATTTGCTTCTTTGAAATTTTACTGCACACCAAAGGACCCGGAGTTACGAAAAGCATACGAAGGTTTGTTAAAAAAACATTTGCAGTTTTCAACTTTTTTCTCAAGTTTTGCTCTAGGAACACCGTCTTCTGTCACTCTAATTTCTTCTTTTAGTGTGGATGAATAACTTTTCTCCATGGTCTTTTTTCTCGATGAACTTTCGCGTCCCCTGAAACAATCCCAGAAGCCTTTGCAAAACGAAAACTCGACCTAGTCCACCACTCGTTTCTAAAGTGACTTAGAAACGTCAGGGTTTAAAGCTAAGGAATTATTTGTTTCGGTCACGTACGATGGGGAGAGTCAGATTGGGATAGTGGTCATACGTCGTACGTATCAACCCTATGGCCCAAGATCGATTGTTGGGCTCCACATGTGGGTTGATATTGGTAGTTTTCAATCTGACTCCGAGGTTTTTTGTCCAGGTACACTGGTTTTCCTCCCTAGCAAATTCTATTTGTGTCGTCAAGCGATTAAACATTAGCCTCTGGCAAGGAAGAGTGGGTAACCACTTCCTTCGAATTGACTTTATTTATTTAAGTACAGAATCAGGGCTCACTTATGACACTGTTTACCATTGTCAGAGTAATAAAACGTCAAGATTTACACGGATTAAGTTGTTTCGGATTCGTAAAATGTTATTCAGGAATTAACCGTGATATGGATTAGCCGTGTCGGTATAGAAAAATGTCAGAAGTCAGGGGTGATGAAAAAGCTTGTTTCCATCCGGCACGTTTTCAAACAAACAGATAATACGACATACGACGATGAAATTAAAATAAATACTAACCTTCCTTTAATTATTCCAATGCATAGCAAAAAAGAGAAGAGAAGCTTGTCTTTCTCAAACAGAGAGCGGCAAACATTCACGTAAATGCTACAAAGAAGTATCAAGAATGTTTATGTTTAATAGAAAAGATAAAATATGGAACTTTTAAAATAATATTTATGGCTTTAGCTTTTAATAAAGCTACTTTTCAAATTGATATATCTGCTACTTTAATATGGTTAATGTTACCAAATTATACGGGCCAAACGTTTTAGTATCTTGTTGCCCCCAACGTTGATCCAAACTCTGTTCTAATTGAAGTAATAAGCATATTGCTAGTGGGATGTGGTTTAAATGATAATCATCAAGTATCGATCGCACATGCATGTTAGTATAGAACTTGAAGTCACAAAAACTGACAATAATTAAATAGGCCATGTTGACACGTTGGCAGAGGAAATTAACCCTTAAAACCACCATGGATAACGCTGACCCTGAGTTGTAGCTGCAATAGACAACCGATTACGTTTTATCAGGCCTTAAAATCACTATATAAATAATAATGAACCTATATGAGATGTTTTAGATGGTCTCCCACCGCTTTCAAAAAAGCTACGAAAAAGACTACTGCAGCTAGCAGGACACTGCATCCGTCATGATGATGTCGCTGCGCGCAGTCTGGTCCTTTGGGAACCTCAACAGGACCAAGCTTCTCGGGGTGGACAGCGGTGTACCTTTTATCGATACCTTGAAGTGTGACACTGGCCGGCAGTCAACATGCGATATTCAAACACTCATGTTTGATAGGTCGTTGTGGCAAGCCATAACTTGTGGTTCCCAAGGAGTCTCGACTTGATGATGATGGAGGAGGAAGAATTAGACAGCTGTCTCGGTCCTAAATCGTATCTTACTTTTCCAAACTTCTTAATCCTTTTGAACAAAAGTCTGACAGTTTGAAAACGTTATCATCTCCACACTATATCAAATATTAAGTTTACAAAACTAAATCTTTTACCTTCCACGACCATGCGCGTCTAACTTCCAAGGAAACAAAATGTTTTTGTCTGCTTTATAATTTACTAAAACACTGTTTTTCCCCCTCCATGTTACTAAAATTAATCCGGGGATAATAATGTTGCCGTACTCTCATTGGTGGAGGATTACGTATTACTGCAACTATAATTACTTTCCGCGCAAAATGATTATAGGCGGCGTGGGAACAAATTTAGAAAATGAACAAAAGCGTTATTCCGAAAAGCACTAAGGATCCAACAAGTTCTGAATAACACTTCTCAAAGGTGATACACTATGGTTACGACAATTTTTTTAACTACTAAAAGATAAATCTCCGGTCGGAAATTTTTCAAATGTCGATACGATATTCGAGCAACTGCCAGTAAGAAGTAAAATGTTGCACAAATTTCGCTTTCTCTCGACAGAGGGGTTTCAAAAAAGTATCTCAAGTAGTTTTGCAACAAAAATAATTCGTTTAAGATCCAGTGAATAATTCGGCTGGTAAATATTCACAAGATGTTCGCCTCGTGCTGCTCAAACGCTTCTTTCGTGCTCTCCCAAGTTCCCGTGTGCATCAATAACACAATAGACACGTGCTCCGCATGAATTATTTCTTTTAGAACATTTAAGTTTCTCTAAAACGTTTTTCATTTCCGCGTCCGTCAGAGATGCAAACCTCACCTCTTCGCTATCTTCGCCAAATTTTCTTGAAAATTAAACTTATTTGAGAAATTCGGTAACTCTTTGTCTAATATGTCGTCTTCCATGATGAAAAGAAAATTGAAAGTTAAAATAGATGAAGTTTATATCGAAAAAGATGGCATACGATAACTTTCCAAATGCAAGAAATAGCAACTTTATGACTTTCTCGAGTTTTAGTATAATTCCTAGCGGTAATAATAAAAATGGCGCGCTCTGACTGGTTGATAACTTTGTTTTCTCAGGCTATAATCAACGCGCGGTGATTATAGCAATGACTGCTTTCAGTGTACAAAATGGCGGCCAGGTTTGTTGCTGTTTCTGAGTCAGAATAATCACCTTAGCAATGATACTACAACAATTAGTCATCTCAGGCTCTGTGAATATCGCGATATTAAATATATGATATTTGCCGTTATTCACGTCGCCCGGCTTCGTGGAAAATATCTATATACGCTCTAAATACATTTAAACTTAGTAACATTAACTGAAGGAGGTAAATATTCCCAGACTAAACAGGAGAACTAACCTGTATGTAAAGTGTTCATTTAGGTTTCTAATTCGGTAATTTATTTGGTCTGAAGGCTCGCTGTTGTTGATAGACTGCAAAATAGAAAGAAAAATGATAATCCGTAAGTTATCACAAACCATCACTGAACATTAGCAAGGAGTTCGAGGGTATCTCTATTCTTTATTACGTATAAACGCTTGAGTGGAGCAAAGTTTCAAAGTTCAGCAAAAGGATAGTCCTAACGGGGAGTTTTGGATACATTACGAAAATTCCAAAAATGAAGGTATTTCTGAGACTTTTGCAAGAATTTCCGGACCTTGAACTTAATCTACAAAAAACGGTTTACCAATTGGATTTAGCATTGTTTATTTTTAGCTGATTACTTTTGTATAGTCTTTAGGATAGTTTTATTCTCAGTTTCTTTGCTAAGCTAATTGTTATTTCTTTCATTTAGTTATTAGAACTGGAGTCCATCATACAAGCTTCCTTTCGATTCTAGTCATTCTGATAATAATAATATTTACAATGGAGAAATTGTTAATAGAAAGTAATGAGTGAGAAATAAATTGCTGTTGGATGTTCTAACAGATGGATTCTCCGTTATAGCTTAAGGCATGAGAAAACTCAAAGTAGACAGTATAATGAGCAACTTTGCTTCTCTTCGTGCTCTAATTACATTTCTCATTTAGTGTGTCGCCAGCACGGAGGGAGGAGGGGAGAGGATGCGTTTGTAAACAAACTACTTACATCTAGTCACTGAACTAAAGCTAAAAAGCTAACTCCTAGTGACCCATCGGGCCGGCGCTTATCTCCGGTTTCTGTAGTGTTATAAGCGGATGGAATCTTTGACTCCCCTGGGCGGGAAACTAATCCATTGCGGGTTAGCTCCCTGCAGACGCTGGCTCATTTACCTACCCCGGATGGATAGAAAGCTGAGTTGGCTCAGGCAGAAAAAGTCACACAAATTTTCGAATCTCGGTAAAGTGCCAGGATTGAACTGGGGACCTTGTGGTTGGAAAGCAGAGATGTTACCAACTGCGCCAACCACGTCCGCAACAGTCACTGAACTTTTCATTGTTATTAACAGCATACCGATGCATTACCTGCAGGTAAAGGTTAATGAACCACGTGAGTGAGTACTGGTACATTGGCTCAATATTTGCCAAGTCTGAGATCGCAAAGAAGAGAATAGAAGAATGTTGTGCAACTGGTTTGTATCCTCCCCTGGTCTTGTCAATTTCTACTTCAGTCTTAGTAGCAACCTCTTGCTTCTCGGAGATTTCCTGGGACAGCTTATTGCTCGATGATAAAACCTATTGAAAATAATAACATAAACGCACTTTAATAAGAACAACTTTATAACAACAAAAAGGCTCATATTTGCAGAAAATTTTAAGGACAATCTGTTTTACTTGGCTTATTATCTGACTGAACAATATACAGAAACAATTAAATGCCGAAGCGGCCTCAAATACCAGGAAAGATGAGAGGTTTTGCAATCAAACAGACAATCTCTAGCCCAATGTTATGGAGGTCATTTGTTTCAAACTAAAAACTCAGCTCAACGAGCTCACCAAGAGAGCCTTTGATTGTATCAATCTTTTCATTTTTATATATACAGGCGTTGATTGTAAAAGAATTTAAAGCCGATCACGAGGAAAAGAAAATTTAACTTGCAAAAATACCGAATTGTATGAACTTCATCAAGTTTCATAACTAGTCCAGTTGAAAACAAATTTAAGGGAATGTACACAATGAAACAATTTTTTTTGTTTTTACCTCAATCGCTCTTTCATCTTCGAGAATGTTTCCTTCACTTGTTGACAGCACTTCTAGGATCTTGTCTTCAATTTCTTTCAGCTAAATTGTGGATCAAATCAAACTTGCTAATTTTACCGACGATACTGCTTTTAGATAGGAATAACAAGTTAAAAAAAACAAACAGTGATGTAATATGCTAATATATCGAACACGTAGAAATCTATATAGACATAAACTATGGTTTAATGTTTCCATCTTTTGCTCTGAAATATAGTTTAACAGACACTTCCAGTAGGCATATCGCTTTCAAGCTTCTTAACGGCAAACTGGACAAAAGAATAATCGAAAAACGAAACAGCAGTATCTGTACACTGAGTTAAAAATACTTTATAATACTGATGCTTGCATCTGAAAAATGTTCAGGGTTTGCAATTCGGTTTTGTCTCCGTATGAACGGCTATATTTGAAAACGGTTCATTTTCCATAGATAAGCTACATAAAAATCACGTTTAAATCAAAACGAAATAACCCCAAATAAAACTTGTTCTTTAACTTACATTCGGTCAAATCAAACAATACAAATATTCAATTACCATTTTGACAGTTTACTTATAACTTAAAGTGCGGATGGAGTGCAGAAACCCAAAAATGATATGCAAAAATTAAGCGTGACGTCAAATCAATGTCGGACGACTCTGTCCTGTGATGATACTGATGATGACGGTTAAATGTTGATAATGATATTGATAATGGTTGTGACATTTCCCACTGTGTGACGGAGGAGCAAGCAGGGGATCAACCCACCCCCCACAATATGCTCAGAAAAATGTAGTACATAATGATTTCAGCAACGAAGACGCTTTAGAGCCTTCTTCATATCTCATTCCCTCGCCCCTGACTCACTTCTCCAGTTGCTCCACTAGTCATAGATGATAAATATCTTTTAACTAGTTATTTCTATTGTAAAAGAAGTAGAGAAAGTAAAAATTGAAGTGAACGCATGTAGAGTGGTGTTCATTAACCCGTGAAATACACAATATATAGTGAAATCACTTTTTCATACTTTCTTGATAGCGTTCTCTCTCATGTTTTTGGAGTATTTGAACATATTACAATTAACACTTTAACTGAACCGCTGATAGCATGTTTCGTGTGTACCGAAATTTATATCGACTCTTGATACGGTATGGACTTGAACCGCTGATCGTATGTAACGCATATTTGCTAGTGACCTCCAAAAATCACATTAGGTTCCGAATAGAAGGCTACTAGGCTACAAGGCTAATAGCGATAATGATTATAATGGCGATTATGATAAAATTGATACTAAAAATGATAGTGGTGTTAATAGTTATTTTCAGAATGGTTAAGTTAATAATATTTTTAATAGATATAATTATTATACCGCAGAGATGAACATAAAGGAAATATAAAAATGATAACTTCATTTCACTTCACTCAGTGTTAATATGCTATATCTTTTGGACACCTTTGCATAACAGCGGTAGCTCTACAGCAACTCACACAACTACCATATTTACATCGTAGAAATTATAATTTTTTAATAATTGCTGACTGGAACAATCGATCTAAAGAAATAAATCAATATTATTAGAATATTCATGAACTTCTTTAGATAGATTGTTCCAGTCGGCAACTGTTCGTGGAAGAAAACTAAATTCATATACACTTGTACGAGTTGAGATGGTAATTGAATATTTGCTACTTCTGCAAACTGGAGGACAGCAAAATTGTTTAAGGCTTTATTAAATAAATTCGTCCAGTCAATTTGCCTCCGTTGTTGCAATGATTTCCAGCCAAGCTTCTGGAACATTCCTGTGATGGAACCAGGCTCGTAGTTCTTATAATCTGATAGGAAAAACCGTGCTGCTCGCTGTTGCATCTTATCGATTTTTTAATGAAATGGTTAGTGTAGAGATCCAAAGCAGAGCATACGTATTCTAGTAGAGGTCGTACAAGACCAATGTAAGCTGCCTCCTTCACTGAGCAATCACAAACATATAGGTTACGTCTCAATAGGCCAAGTATTTAGTTGGCTTTTTTATAATTTCAGCATAACTACAAGAACAGTAATATTAACTATAATCTAAACAGTTATTAAAAGTTATCAACCTGTTTCTTGTTTCTTGCGCTTTCCATGATCAGCTCGTGCTTTTTTTGTTCCAGATCTGGTTTTTCCTTTGCGGCAACGATCCCCAAAAGTTGGTCTTCTAAACCCAGAGGTGTGATCATAAAGTTAAGAAGTGTTACCTGGAAATATAAAAACATCGGGATCATACCACCACCCAACCTCAGCTCTAACACTTGCTTTACATATCACAGTGACAATGATGGAAGCTTATCAAATATGCCTTCGTAGGCATTCCTACGTACGGAGAGCTGCATCCCTATTGCAGAAGTCACGTTTTTTATCAATTGCTTAAATATACAATTTCCCAGTTTCAAGTTACAGCTGACTTTAACGACATGTACCCAACGGATTCATCATGTACAGTCTTAAGGCTGCTTTCACTAGCGACGGAGTCAAAGTAACAGTCGTAAAAGCGCTTATGACCTAGTGAAAATCGGAGGTCAGAGTCGGAAGCGGAGTCATAAGTTCAACGGAATAGGAGTCGGAAGAATCAGAACGTTTCCATTTTCTTCCGACTCCGCCTATGACTCCGTCACTTATGATCCAGTGAAAACTAGATTGTCGGAGTTGGAAGCAGAAGATCGAAAACCAACCAATCACAATGGCAGTACTCAGGCCTTTCGAGTACTGTCCAAATAAGATGGGGCTTGGAATCGAACATTGTGATAGTTTTATTTTTCAGCTTCTGCTTCCGACTCTGACAATGAAGTTTTCACTGGATCATAAGCGACGGAGTTATACGCAGGATCGGTATTCTGCTTCCGACTCCGACAGTTTGATTTTCACTAGATCGTATTGCTCTGCGCTTCTTATTCCGACTTCGACTCGGACTCCGTCGCAAGTGAAAAACAGCCTTTAATCTCAAGTTGGAGTTCTAATTCCTAAATGCTCAAAAATTATGTGTATTGTTGAAGGTATGACTTCGCATTCGCTCTCGCAAGTTTTCTGAACATTAAACAAAAAACGATACTAAAACTGCAAAAATATGAATCTGCAGTCGTTTAAACAAGCAGCAACTGAGAATTCGAAAACGACCTTTGTGTACATAACCGCGAAGATTATTCAAAATGTTACTCCAGCTTAATTTTGAACAGCAACGAAATCATTTTAGTTGTTGCCTGATAGAAACGTGGGAATATATGTTGTGGTCTGAATAAAAAATTTGAACCAAAACATAAATACTTCAATGAAACAACATGCCAACAAGAAAATTCATTTAAAATTTAATATTATTATCAAGCAAAATTACCTTAACTGAAACTTCCGGTAAATAGTGTGGATTCCTAAGTCGAGTAGTAATGTAAAATCTGAAATCCTGTAAAAAAAAGTTAAAAGAAACCAACTAGTAAACATTTTTGTCATCATAGGCGTCGCCAACGCAACCGTTTTCAACATCAATTTAAATATCATATTATTAACTTATAGCGGCTATACCATTATATATACAATCTGTATATAATGGTTACCTTGCCACTGGTTCCAGCTCCGTTACAAGCGAGGAAGCCGAAGCTGGAACACGACGTTTACAACTTTGCTTAAGTATGAAGAGTATCAGTTAGAGCTAAAACACAAAAAGAAACAATACGGTGCATGTACTATCAAACATAGCACATGTAGCCCAGGAACTTTACGGCTAAAATAGGGTCAACACGGAACTAATTTCCACACAAGAAATCTCAACGGTTTTCGACTTATTATTATCCTTTTATAACATACTGAAAGTCCCCAAAAATCCGAGCACGGGAAAGTCCCGAAAAATGATTTATTTAAGCTAGCTGTGGATGATCTTTTTACAAACATGGAAACGAGGCTTGTCGGATTGCGGCTTTACTCTAATAAATAATGTTGCATATCTGTAATAAACTGAATTTTAATATGTTTTCTACCTCTTAGGCAAAAATAATATAAAAATTCATATTTTAGGCCCTTCAATTCAGTGACTGTGTTGTCTAATATAGCTTTGACCCCGAGTTTTGTTGAAAAACAGCACAGACAAACGATTCGACCCGCTCCTATATCCGGTACATAGAATTAAACATTTTAAGTATAAGATTGTTTTAGTTAGGGGTCAATTTATATATTCGGCCAAAGGCCTACCACTTTGGGACACCGGCATATTTACATTTTCATGATGTAAGGAAACATTTCACATGAGAGGCACACACACGTTAACATATGTAGGTCTCCGAGGACCTACGGTCTAACGTCCTCTTCCAAGAAGACGCAAAGGTCTAACCATTTGCAGATGTTAGCGCAAAGGCAGCACATTCCCCTAAGCCTCCCGCACGATAGACTTGTACCTTATCAACTAGGCTAATTACACAACAGTTAAGGTTGACCAGACGGCGAATAGAATGGAAAGGTTAACACTAGCGAAACTGATTTATCACACAAAGTACTCTCTTACCTTGCTAAATTCAACAACGTTATCGCCCATTCGTAGGTACTCCACACCTCCCTGTTAAAATAAAATAAAGTAAAAAGTTCTACTGAAATTTATTGCACATTGTGAAGATCTATTCTTAAATCTCAAACGGTGTATATATTTTGAACTGCCAAATGTCCATAATTATTCACAGATATCAAAAGGTAAGCAAGCTTCTACATAAAAGAAGGGCTATAGTTGACCTGGAACAGTTAGTGAAGTGGAAATTACTTGCTAGTCAGTGTTGTTCTTATGATAATTATTTCACTTATTTAGCTGTGCTAGGTCAATTTTCGCCTCTGGTTCATGTAGAAGCTTTGTTAACTTTTCGGCACTGTGAAATGATTTATTACTATCTACAAGTTGCGATAAAAGACATAAATTCAACAGTGAAACATACTTTGTAAATATCGTAATATACTGTACGCGTCATCAACCCATGTGATGGTTTGCCGAAGTCAAGTACCGAATACCGAAATATCACGTGACATATTAAGCGTCTTTCATTATTAGCCAAATAAGGCCATTCTTAACGACCATTTAACGAATGCATGAATGCGCCTGCCGAACATGAGTCGATCCGAAATCGATTACAAATTTTCTATTGTTTACGCCTTCCACCATTTCGATAGCTCTCCACGAGCTATTCTTTCTGGTATTTTGGGCAAACTGATTGCTTCTTGTGCTACGAAACGAGACACAGCTGATCTACAGTACGGATTAATATCTTTACAAACCTGTTTAAAAGTTTGTCTCAGCAGCAGAGGTTCCAAAAGTGGATCAAGCTCCTCACCAACACTTTCAAGTAGAACTGGATTTCCGAACTGAAACAATTGTTAAAAGGATGAAAGTAAATAATGTCTGCAAGAACGCATCAATAATGGTCAGGTGCTGTGGAGGTGAAGTTTGGGTTACTACGCGAAACATTTTGTCTTCGCGTTAAACTGAATAACGAGGTTTAGTATAAACCTACTAACGGTCTAATACGCATCCTGCATTCTGATTGGCTACTCTACCACAGTTCTGATTATGATAGCCAGTAGTAGAGAA
Source organism: Zoanthus sanctaehelenae (assembly GCA_028564885.2). Taxonomy (NCBI): domain Eukaryota; kingdom Metazoa; phylum Cnidaria; class Anthozoa; order Zoantharia; family Zoanthidae; genus Zoanthus; species Zoanthus sanctaehelenae. The sequence continues at coordinate 4,996 of JAOTRI020028257.1, read as the reverse complement.
AAGATAGTTATGAGCCCCATTTTCATATAATACCAGATAAATTCATCAATATTTAATTGTATATCATCTTATGACAGATTATTAGGTTTGTACTAAAACAATTAGAACTCGCGGCCTCGTGGATAACGATTTTAAATAACTACTGACCTGTAGTCCATTCGTCCTCGAGATTTAAATATTATTAGACAATCATTAATTTTTACAGTGATTTGAAAGAAATTTTTAATTTCAGATGGGTTTTTGATTTTGATTTCAATTTTAATTCTTTGTAATGCAAATCAACAAATATGTATTCGCGATATGTATATTTGTGTCTAATTAGCTGAATTTATCCCAACATAGTCGTGCCGACTGAAAACAGGTAATAATATAATACTTCGAATCTACAAGATTAAAACTTTCAGTATAGCTATGAGCCGTCCATCAGGGTCTTCGAGGAATGAAAAACAGCCCGTCCACTTGAACCAAAATAACTAACTCCAAGGCGATGTGAAAAGGTTGTGTGTAGAGCATGGGTTTATATTCCGTCTTCCTCATCCACATCCTTGCCGTAAAAATATAGAATTATGTGGAGGCAGCTCGAAGTAAGACGAAAAAATTAAAGGCACCATCATCACACAAAGACGAGTAACCGCCATAAACGGCTCCTGCAGTACTACAGCAACATGGACTATAAACTGAGGGACTTTAACAAAAGGAAAAAGTAAACAAACAAAAGTGAAATCCTTTTCAAAGTCCAGTGGTTCGATTACTGAAACCTGAACAACACAACAACTTCTAACCATAATGAATGCGGTTATATCTTCGTGCAGTAACACAAAGTCGCTGGAACTGCGTAATAAATAAGCCATGAGTCAGGTTTCCATTGAGAAAATAACGTCACAAGGTCTCCCGCAAAATCTCTTGCGATCTGGCCTCGAACATTCACAGGAATATAGCAGATCAATGGCGAGCAAAATTTATAGGATTTCAATCGCGAATTTAAAAAAGTTTTTGATATCGCACGAGGCTAAAATTTTGGGAAAACGTTTCTCATGAGGTCAACTAATAATTAAAGGGAAAAAAATTAAGTTTAAACTTCATCGTAAGTTCGTAGTAGGACTTAAATACTATGAGAAACCGGAAAACACGCAGTGCACAGTTGAGGGGGGGGGGGGTTCTACACAAAACAGTGCTGGTGGGAAGCATAAGCAATACCGCTTAACTGGACATTCTGATCCCCCTCCTGGCTAATTAACAATAAGAATACGAGCTCGACATTAGCGACACAAATTGAAAGCAAGTTTTCCAAGTGTTTAAGTAGAAATCTCTGAAGAGGAAACAAAAGAACAATGACACTTGGCCTGATAAATAATTAATATTTACTCAAAATGGTCAAGTTTTGTTTGTTTGTTCGTTTGTTTGTTTGCTTATACTTTCACAGCTGGCGGCTACCGTCGACTGAAACTATAAAATTAATACTATTTTTGTTCTCTCGGGGATTGCTTTCTAAATAAGAGCGCTTAATTTCTCTTTCGAAATTTCCAAAAATCGGCCGCCATCATAAATCCTTGTTTACATCCTTGAACAATATCTATTACCTGATAGATAGCGAGTACGATAGACAATCAGATTGCAGTATTTGCGATAAATAGTTACTACATTTTTTTTCTAAAATGATATGTACCCACTTACGCATAAAAAAAAATGCTGCAGAGTTGCTTTGAGGTAGCTACTGCTTGGCTGACAACATACAAATACGACTACATACCTGAATACTGTTCTCCAATGTACGCACATAGTTCTGGTCTGACAGTTTGATAATCTATAACAATCCAAAACATTGCCATCATTTCAAAATATTCCGACGACCAAATAAATGTAAATCCTATTATTCTGTTAAGCGTTACTTCATTCAAATGTTGCCTAACTGCCTATCTGTCAATCTTTTTGTCCGTCTGTCTGTCTGTGTTTGTCTGTATGTCCGTTGGTCCGTCCGTTCGTCTGTCTGTCTCTCTGTCATTCCGTCGGTTAGTATGCAGTCTCTCTTGCAGTCTGCCATGTTTGGAATGTCCAAGTAATCTTCACATAAGAGAGGGCGAAAAGGATTTTTTTCAAAGATATTTTTTCACCGACGTTTCGGTTTCATACTTCAGGTAATATTACTGAACATTCAATTAGACTAAATTCGCGCGAAAGTTTTCTTCCAATTTAGCATCTATTGTTATTCATTTCTTATCTTACCTTAAATGAACAAAACCTACATATTTTATCTCAAAACCTTCACAGTGGCGTTAGTCTGACACCGAAACATCGATTAATTTCATTTAAATTCATTAATATGTAATTTAGGAATCACTACTTGTTAAAGGTCTCAAACAAAAGATTTTGAGCCTTTAAAACATTAACATCTTTTTAGAGATTAATAGTATATTCCCAAATGTTTTTTTTATCTTGGCTGAGATACTATTTAAGTAATTTCAAGACTGTTGTGTTTAAAACCGACCTGAAGCTTGTTAGGTTTTTCCATGTTTTTAATCCACTTGTTTGCTTGCGCCTGAGGATCGATCATTAGCGGCCAGCGGCGAGCATTACTAACGATGATAGCGTTGTCAATAGAAAAGCTGAAAAAAAGACAGAAAAAAACACGAGAAAATGTGTTTTACGTGACTTACAAAACCATCCTAAATACAGGCTTTTTGACGGAATCAATTAAGAGCTAAGAATTACATTATAGCATTGGATTGACTTTCCATCCAATATTCTTTACCGCTTCGAATACTGTTCCCGTCGCTTATGTATTTCTAGAAACAGTTGAAGAATCCAAAAGGATTTTTCCTAGTTTCAACTGGTGCATAGTGCTGATAATCCTAAAACCATCACTAGAAAGGGCTCAATATACCTTTATAATTCTGATAACTTATGAAGAAAACAACACGCAGTATATCAGCTCTGTTAATACATTGTTCTTAACCGTTTTACTCTTATTCCTTCGCTAAATGTCACGTTTTTAGAATCAGGTTTGCTTTATGGTCATCCCAACAAACGCATGTGGGCTGGGATTTGTTGATCTCAATCTGACTCCAAGGGATTTTTCTTCGGGTATTCCAAAGATTTCAAACACTGCGCGCGATGTGCACTGAGGTGTGAAACAAATCTTTCTTACGGATACACAGGTAAAGCTTTTATCTTACCATTAAAACTTTTCATTCCATATTTTGTCGCTATTTTCGTTTTTTCTAGAACTGCTCTTTCAATTAAACATTCAATTTCTTGGTCCGAAATTTCGGCAAACTGTCGCGACGCCGATGTTTCTTATTTTTCTCAAAGCGATTCTTGTCAGTCATGTACATGAAGCTTTGTGATGGGTCAAAATTGATAGAAGAACGATTTTCATTGGCTATTCACAACTGTTTTCTATCAGCAGATAGAAAACAGCGAAAAAGCCAATCAAATTCACAGATTCACAATAGAAACTTGTAAATTTATACTAATTGCAGTTAGTAATTAGTTATTATTTTTATAATAAAACGTAATACGGCCATTGCTTCTGATGTCTTACCTGTCCACAGGCAATTCAGCAATCTGCCAAGCTCTAATCGTAACTGGATCTCCCAACGTTGAAGACAAGGAAAAGTTGTCTGACACTGGAACACTCTTTTCTTTACACAAAGTCCACCATTCTCTAATACACTCCTGAATAATATTACAAGCAAATTTAGGTTTGAAAATTAAAGAATCTAAAGCTTACGCGACTTCCATCAAAACTACTCGAGGATTGAGGACTACAATTGAGGATTGAGGACTACAATTATCCGGGTTAGACCCGCAGTATCTACAGTAGTTCAAGGTTTACTGCACTCTACCAACGTGGCCTTAGTGCCCAATTTAGATGCTTCTATACTCGGTATTTGTCATCATCAGCAAGGCGTTTTCTCTATTACTAGTGTTATGTGGAATTCCGAGCCTGTATTCTGCTTTGCGATGTAGTTGAGTCCCATAAGGGTCAATACAGATGTATATGGGTGTTAACATTCGTAACTATACCTATATTAATTTCGTCATCATCATTTATTTATTTATTTACACAAGGGAAATCACATCAAGGTACATATTTAAAAATATCAAATAATTCTAACTACTTTAATTACAATATATACTAACTATTCTATTAACTAACAACTACTATAGAATATAATTACACTAATAATGAACTATTTAATATATTTTAAGAGAAAATAAAAACCTGCTTTCCATGAGATCCGAGCACAAACATTTAAAAAGAAAACTAAAGCCAGTTTTGAACTCATTTAATGTACTTGTCTGCTGTAACCCAATTGGCAAGCCGTTCCAAAGCTCCGCACCTCTGTGGCTAAGGCTACTCTTAAAATAGTTAGTGCGGGGCTTTGGAACAACTAGTTTTCCCTTGAATGAATACGATATGCTGTCACGCGCTTTTAGCATGGACTGCAAATATTCGGGTGCTAACCCATTAAGTGACTTGAAGATCATGACAGCTTTTGAAAATCACGTTGGCGATTTAGTTTTTTCTGTCCAGTGCAGACATAATGTTAATGCTCGATACTAACTTGGCCTTAATACCAACTTAGCATGATTGATAATTTGTAAATATAGCCACTTAATTTGCCTTCTATCACTTGGGGTTTATAATTGGGTCGTGTTTGTATCAAATTCTGAGATATTAGCTTTACAGTTTTTTTCAAAAATCCGAGTATAAATAAAGTACTTAGTTTAGTTTAGTTGAGGCCCAAAATGGCCAAAGAAATCCATATCTGCAAACATTCTAGCTTATTATTATATAATGTAGACTTAAGGTTAACCCTTTCCCATCCAGAAGGTTTTTCGAGTGTTTTGTATCAAAACAATCAATTAGCTTTCTCTAATCCATATTAGGCATTGCCATGGAAACATCCTACGTCGTGTAGTACCCAGGGATTGTGTTTTTAGTTTGTGTGGCGATGGCGTTGTTGAGGTGTCTTGTCGCCGCTGTAACCGC
>JAOTRI020028163.1:0-18361 GCA_028564885.2 Zoanthus sanctaehelenae | reverse complement strand
ACTTTCTCCTCAATTATTTTAAGACCCTGAGTGGTGGTCCGGCCGGGAATCAAACCCGAGACCTCCCGCACAGCAGATTGGCACCTTACCAACTAGGCTAACCAGGTGGCGGTGATTGGCATCATTAACACCCTTAACTATCTATCGTTACCAAAACCAACACCACCATCATCGTCATCATCTTCTTCATTATCATAATCACCATCAAAACCAACACAGGACAACAAACATGATCAGTATCACTATCATAATCAACCACTAATTCATGAATGTCGTCACAGTCACTGACACCACTCTATCATTTTTTTTTCTTGTGCTTGCGTTCCGAGGTATCATTGAGATTTGTGTGTCATATTACCACGGATCCAAACATTGTTGGGTGGTGTTGGACAATGACTGATGAAAAGTTTGAACGTAGTCTAACTTCATTCAACATCGTCCAACACTTTCCAACACGTTTGATTAGCTGTTCAAACGGATCAAACATGTTGCGTTCAACAATGTTTGGTGTTTGTCCAACATGTTTGATCCGTTTAAATGGACCTTTAGAATTTGTTATCAGTAAAAGTTATGTTACCTCCAAACTCTCCTTTCCCTATAGTTGCACCAAGATGAAGGTCTCTTCTTCTTATCGCCCAACCCTCTGAAATATGGAAAAGATAACTCTCGTGAATTGGCTGATCAGTAGCATAGCAACTGATATTCTACACTATGACCACTTTATTAGTTTAACTAAGGATTATTTACTGGAACTAAGTAGTTTGTTTACATATACACCCACAAGCTGGCACAAATCGACGAGAAGAAAATATAAAACGAAGCTATTTCCTGAAATTTGTCAAAAGCTGAAATTATATAGCAAATTAAAATTAGCAAATATCTTGCTTTAGAATATATCATCATTTCCTTTGGGAAGTAAGTTCAATGTTTTAATAAAACATTAGAAGAACTCAACCAGCACTGGAACTGTTTTCTTACACTGCCATCCCCGATTAAATAAGTACCAAATTGCCATCTTGAAGATTTCTTGTTAAAACACGTCAGGAACCCAGGTATATTTTCGCTTCAAAATGTTCGCACCATAAAACTAACCAAATACAACAATTGAAAATCCGGTATTCAGTAAATCTGGCAATAGATTGAATTCCATTTTTAATAAATCCAACATAAAAACTGTTTTAAAATGTCCCAAACTGTTTCACAAGAAACCCAAACTTGGCAAACTAAAAGGTGGGAAAACTGTAGGACGTGCGCCCAAAAGCCCGCCAAATTAAATAATTTGAGTCTATACTATGATAAAAGACATCTTTACAAAATAGACTCACTGATCGGTTTTTAAGATTTCATAAAAGTCCTTCGCCTTCCCCATTTTGCATTGTGGTTTCGTACATTCTCTTAGTTACATGTCAAGCTACAACACACGGATTTCCCATATTCTTAAAGCTCTACGTGTACGCCACCACAATGCAAAATGGGGAAGGCGAAGGACTTTTATGACGTCAGAGCCTAATTAGAACCTCGACTCCGAATTGCTCGTCCAAGATTTAGAATATTTCAAACTTTGAGCGCTTATAAAAAAATAAATAAAAATCAGATTTCAAAATTTTTTTTCAGAAATAGAACCTAGAAGTAACAAACTTTTGAACTAGCGAAAAAACATTTTTCCTTCATATGCACTTTAAATGGTTGTGAAAATCCTCTTATTCGGTTATCAATGAAAAACATTCAATATGACACGTGGTATTTCGTTATACGGCATGTAAATGACTTGGGCAAACATGTACTTTATCATGCGTTCAGTATATTAATCAGATACAACAGTCAAGATACAACAGCTTCCTGAACAGACTCTTACTTACTTCACGAGCTTACCACAGGATACCTTTGATATTATTTCCTACCTCTAACAAATTGTTCGGAGTTAACCGAGACGTCTAGACCTCCTTTTTTCTTTAATGGGGTTGCAAGTCTCGTACAAAGGCCATCGGCGTCTTTTTCATAGTGCTGTTGAATGACAGCGGAAAACTTAAACCACAGCGTTTGAGAATGGCACATCGTGTTTAGCAATAATATAAATAAAAGACCCTTTTTACGCAAACATGACACTGATAAATATTCCGGTTTTCAAAAACCGAATCGCATCAACACATTTGTCGCATCAATAATAGAAAAAAATGCAAAGTTGCGTTGAGAATCCTCAAAATTCAAGTTAGCGGAGATATGTTAATTTTAGGGTGAATATTTCGGTAAAATTTTGTAAAGAAAATGTATGGGCTCTGAATGATAATAAAGCTAGCAGGGCATTAGATGCTGTTTGATTTTGCCGCCTGTGTACAGCCATTGTGTTTAATGTCTAACGTAATAAGCGATAAAACTCTATGCATAAAATTTATAAGAAAGCGCTAGCCCAGTACAGAAATTCAATAATAAGTGAAATAATAATAATCATAATAATAATCATAATCATAAAAAAGCTTAAGACAGTTCGCGTTGTCCCTATTGTTATTGGTACCCTAGAGACGATCAACCACTAATAGTAAAAATGCAAAGTTTCGATAAGATTGCTCACATCTTGGCGGATACATGAACATTTCAAGCTAAAACTTTTTGCACCATTTTTGATGTATGACTTTAGCATTATACAGATTATCATGCAAAATCCATAGATTTTCTTTACAGAATTTTGCCCAAATATTCAACCTGAAATGTTCGTATATCCGTCAAGCTGTGAGCAACCTCAACGCAAATTTGCATTTTTACTATTATTGACGTAAAAAATGTGATGATGCAATTCCAATCTCGTACCCAGGGTCATTTCACTGACGTAGACGTGAACTCACTACTACGTCAGAGAAATGACCCTGGGTACGAGGTTGATGCAATTCGATTTTTGAAAATCGGAATACTTATCAATGTTGCGTTTACGAGAAAAGGGTCCATACAAAAAAACTTTTAAAACACTTAAGAACTCCAACCTAAGCTCATGTTGTGTAGCAGAAAAAAAATTATTTTGAAGAGAAAAATGTATTTCATTTATGCATCCGATGGAGAGGTTTTGCTAGGAAAAGCTAACAATTAGGACATGAAACATAAAGAACTCGTGGTTTATAATCATCCGTCCTTTATGGCCAATGTAAGAGCAATACCTGTTTTCATGAATTTAGTGATTTTTGTGACACATTTGTGACAATGTTGCATTAGAACAATGTAATTTTTACGCAAATAAGATTATGTAAATGTAAAATTGGTCATCCATGACGAGAATATTTAAAATAATTAAGAACTTGATTCAAAAATTTGGACAACACAACATGCACAAACACGACAAAAACAGCATGATCCACATGAGATCGAGAACAACACATAATAACAAGACAAAATGACCCAAAATGAATGATTATGACTCAAAACGGCCAGAAGCAATACGATCCAGCTAACAAGATCAAAAAGGACTGAAAATGACCCAAAAAGGTCAAAACGATTACAATCTATTAAAACCATTTAACAACCTGAACGGTCAAGATCCAAAAAGCCAAAAAAATAAATCAACATGACAAAAAAATGAACACAAATTAGCAAGACCAAAACCAACAAATCCAAAAGGAAAACAAACCAACAAGACCAGAGACTGAACATGAATCAATATAGCCAATCAGTGAATGAATCAATCTTCTCAGATTATATACATGATAATCCAAAGAAAACACTAACCAAAATAATACACTTAAAATAATAATAATACTTTATTCAAAGTCAATTGCGGAGGAAGTGGTTTTGCCCATTCTTCCTAGCCTGAGGCTAATGTTTAAAATCGCTGGACGGTCAGATTTTGGCGTGACCGTGCAAATTGCTGAGGGAGGAAACCAGCGTGCCTGAAGAAAAACCCTTGGAGTCAGATTGAGATCAACAAATCTCAGCCCACATGCCATGCCCAGGAATCAATCTAGAGTCATAGATGTGGGAGGCACGACTGATGACCACCATGCTAACCTGACTTAACAGATAATTTATGACAAGAAACAACACAAATCAACAAGACTGAAGAGAATACAAGCCATGGCCAAATAGAATGAAAACTATCAAAACCAAGAGCATCATGACCAAGAGCATCACAACCAAGAGCATCACAACCAAGAGCATCACAACCAAGAGCATCACAACCAAGAGCATCACGACCAAGAGCATCACAACCAAGAGCATCACAACCAAGAGCATCACGTCCAAGAGCATCACAACCAAGAGCATCACGACCAAGAGCATCACGACCAAGAGCATCACGACCAAGAGCATCACAACCAAGAGCATCACAACCAAGTGAAGTTTAACTCAAAAAGGGCACAAACAAAAATATGGTCAAACAAGGAAACAATAAAGAACACGATCCCACAAGATCAAGAACACTTAACTGGACATGACCATGTGCATAGAACCCAACAAGATCGGGCAACACCGATATGAAGAAAACAACCCCAAAAGATCACACTTAATAATGTCAAGAGTTGACAAAGTATGCAATGAGCAGGGAAATAAAAGATTTTGTCAACAGCTTTTACAGTTAGAAGATCTATTTCATATGAAACTGACAGCACATGCTAATAACTAACTTAATTGGGAACTAGGACCACGTTGGAAGTGGATATTACTCTTTACAAAGATCTACATTAAATTGTAGAGTCTGAATGCTAGCAGCCTCGGGCAGTTGTTTTGGTCTTTTTAAGATCGACATAGCATAGCTAGTAAACTGCCACAGATTGTGGGATGCGGTTAGAAAGATGAACTCAAGCATAGCTAACTCAACCGTGCTAGTTGCTAACTTGAAGCTGGGCAGTATGGCCACGCTGGTAGAGGGCTTTATAAATACCCCTTTGAAATCCTTTACAAGCCTAGTGGCGTATGGAGTCAATGCTTATCTTTGGTTTCTATAGGATGAGAGTCTTTGACCCCCCTGGACGAGACACTGATCCATTGCAGAATAGCTTCCTACCAACGCTGGTACTCATTTACCAACCCCATTGAAAAGGATGAAAAACTGAGTTGCCTTAGGTGAAAAGAAGGTCACATACGTATTTGAATCTCGGCAAAATGACGGTATCAAATTGGGGACCTTGTGGTTGGAAAGCAGAGATTTCATCGAGGTCCCACACTGTTTTGTAAACAGGCTAAGTTCACAAAGAACATAAGAAATGGAAAAAGCACAATGCGTATTGGTTGTGGCTTTGAATATAAAGGTAAAGTCTCATACTGTTTGGCAAACACGCTAAGGTTCCCATAGAACATAACAAATGGATAAAGCAATGCTTGTTGGGTGTGGCTTTAAATGTAAAAGTAAAGTCAGAATACACGCTTTGGCAAACAGGCTAAGGTTTCCTGCCTAAAGGCACAATTAGTCGCAAAATAGTAATAATGATACAAATCATTCAAGTATAGAAGCACGCTGCCCCTTAAAGCAACATCACAGACGCATTGCTGCAGGTGACTGTAGTACTAACCTTGACCAGTAATGTCAAGTTTTCAAAATATTCTTCATTATCTACTGTAAGCTTGTTATCCTCATATATTACTCTATAGTGTTCCACCTTGTCACCATGGCTGTTGAAGATCAAATCAAATCATTCAGTTCAATAATAGTTTCAAATAGTTATGCTCAATAATACAAACGTATCTCTCATATCCCCTAGTATTAAACTGCTTACACCACACAAGTTACATAAAGAGGGTAACCACAATAATTGTCACATGAACACAAAGACACTTCTCTCTTGGATGAAGTTTTGATGAAGTAGATTTTGATATACAATGCAGTATATTACGCTAAGATTACAGTCCCCTTTAACCCTACAGCCAAATTTTGTGGCGATAGGTAACAAACTGATTGAGTTGTAACTTTGTATATATCTGTGCACAGCATTAAAATTTATTTCCAGAAAAACATATCTGCAACGTTAATTTAAAATAGCGTATGACAACAAAAAAATTTTTTTTGTTATCATATCACTGATGAAGGCTTAAGTATTAGCCAAAATGTCTGCTAAAAATAAATAATATATCAAGAGTCAGTGGCAAACGTTTTGTTATAGAAAATAACACCGTCAGCTTGTTTGTTTACTTTTGGTAACAGTTGCACTTGAAATATCTCAAGAACCAAATTTGCATTTAGGAATATATTTTTTACTGGCAAGTGTTTTCGATATCTATATTAAAAAATAAGATGTGATACATTTTTGCATTTCAGAGCGTACCATAACCTTTATGTGAAACCTACACAGTACTAACAAAACACTAAAGGAATAAAAGTGGAGTAATTAGCCAGATAAATAATAAATTATATATAATTATATGAACAGACATAACTAGAATGCTGCTGAAAACATACAGTTAATTAACAGTTAATGTTTATTAGCATGATTCCTAAATTGTGTGCAATTCTGCAATTAGTTTAAGCTTCATTTCAAAATCCTAATTAACAGTCACCCTGACAAGAACAAGCTTCTCTCTCTTGCACGAGGATAAGTTTGATATCCAGTATGTTAAACTAAACCTACTTTGCACTACACTGAGGGAGTAGACACCAAGATAGTTTCTGTAACACTCTCCCTGACAAGAAAAACCCCTTCCTCCCTTGTATGAAGTACAGTTAATACCCAAGGCATATGTAGTTGTTCAAATGTGTTTAGCACTACTCTAAGTTAGCACACACCCACTTTAGCCTATTGTCTTGTTTTGATCCTTGCAAAGACAAAAAATTATAATGAGATCTAAACTTTGGGATTAATGAGTATATTATTCCAAAGAAAATCTGAAAAGTATCTAATTTAAGAACTATAGTTTTTTCCTTAAAGAAGCAATTTCTGCTGTAATTTTTGACTAACTTTCTAGCAAACAACTCATAGCATTATTAATACTAAATAAAACTTACTTACACTACACTGAGGGAGTAGTCACCAGGAAAGTTAACACTCTCCCTGACAAGAAAAAGTCCCTCCTCTCTTGGATGAAGTAGAGTTTCTGCATCTTCCCTGGATATTTTTCCATGAAACCATCTGGCAAAAAAAGTAATTTAGTTAGTAGTATATATATTAATGTTATGCAAATGCTTTATCATTAGATACATAGTGGATATTACATATGATATTTATCTTCGAGTGGTAACAATATTTCACGAGTGAAAAGTTATGGTAAAAAAACAATATGTCCAAGCAAAAACAGATTTGGATTTTCAAATTAATTTATTGAACATCCCGCTTAGTATCTATATTTGAGAAAGGACCTTCTGCAAAGGGCCTCAATTACAGTACCTACTATTAGTTACAAAATACTATATTTATATATGTGTAGATGTAATGGTACTGTACCAAAGCTATCTGCTCTATTGTAATATATGAGAAAAAAATGATGAACATAGGCTTGCTGGTTTTTCTATCTATTTCAACAACTGTAAACATATTAATTCTGTATATTGTTAGTACAAAAAAGACGGAAATAATAAATAAATAAATAAAATAATATTTCATGAATGAGTGTAGCAAACGAGAAAAAAATAATTTCCATGAGGGGATGGAAAATAGTCACTTGTATCCTGAATTTAGTCTCATTTGAAATCTACAAGTGCCATATTTTACAGCTGCAAAACACTCATGTATGTAGTAATGTGTAATATACCACTTTTCGCTTCTACTTTCTTCATATTAACACTTACAGGCTCAAAAAGTGATGCATTCGATATTCCACAGTACCTGACTTGAAACCAATGCATTATTTATAACTAACATACTGTAAATTATACAAAAGTGCAAGAGATGAAAAGCCATGTCATATGAACTTATCAACGATAATTAAAATGCTGTCATAATATTTGTTTCACTCTGTTCACACTAAAGATGGCATATGTAAATACCGAAACATGTCTGTGATCAAACCTACAGTAAAAGTGTTGTGTGTTTCTTTAAAGTTGTTGTTTAGTTGCAACTCCTTAGACCTTTTCGTACTGCATGAATAATATTTAAAGTACAAGATCATAAAACAATTGTAGCAGTTATACTCTGCGATTCCCATAAAATAAATTTATGACAAAAAACATTACACAATATCCAAAATATCAATTATTGTTAGTCTGCCAATTGAAAGTATTAAAGTGAAAATTTTCTTAAATAACAGTATACTGTACCTAAAGTCAAAGATTTAAATTATATTAGTTAGCTCTTTATTATTTAACATAAATTTTCTATTTATCTATTTCATTGCTTTACAATTAAAGAAACAAAGAAATTTTACACTTCAGATATATGGATGAAATCAATTATACTTTTAATGCTAGACATGTTTTGAAAACCGATGCCATCTTCAGTAGAAAGTGAAAAACCGTTGCAAATTCTGTCTAAGCCAACTCAGCTTAAATCCATCCTTCCAGGGTAGGTAAATGAATACCAGCGTCTGCTGAGAGTTCACCTGCAATGGATTAGTGTCCCGTCCAGGGGGAGTCATAGACTCTCATTCGCTTAACACTATAGAAATTAGAAACAAGCACCGGCCCCATGGGCCAATAGGTTCATAAAAGGATTTAGCTTTTAGCTAACCTTAAATCCCTAATCTCAACCCTTTACCTTGAAGTAGGGTCAAGGTTGCAGTTATGTTAGGGGTTAGATTAGCACTAGTCACTGTATTTTACTGTTTAGCAGTGTATTTTAATAAATAATTATTTAACTTCTAGATGTGTTTCAAGTAAAAGAACAACATACGGCATTGTATCAAGTTTAACAGCTCCCTTAACATGGAAATAATTTACAGGAATCAGGCCTGATGCACCATTTTTGTTTCGAGCCCTATACCAGTTGTGATCCTGCAAAATCAATTTATAAATGTTAAGTATAAGAACTAAAAATATCTCCCATAGCACAACTGTTACTGACAGTGATCAAACAATCTTTAAGGTAGCACATAATTTTATATGTGAAAAAATATACCCCTAAAGTTGAGATTCTTAGATTTTCGTTTTATACAAAAGTGGAAACTAAGTCCATTTAAAATTACATTGCGATGTGTAGTTTATTTGACATCTAGAACTAGTGAATTTTTGCCCCTTTTCATGATGCACCCCAATTCTGTGATCTTTATTACTATGGCAATGCGGTTTGTTTCTTCCAAAAAAAGAACCTTTGAACCCATTTCTTGCAGAGAAAATAAATAAAAATTTTATTTAACATCAATTGCAAAGGAGGTGGTAGCAGATTCTTCCTAGCCAGAGGCTAATGGTTAATAGCTTGACGGCTAAGATCTTGGCGTGAAAGTCGATTTTGCAGAGGGAGGAAAACCGGAATACCTGGAGAAAAACCCTCGGAGTCAGATTGAGATTGACAAATCTCAGCCCACATGCCGAGCAAAGGAATCAAACCCAGCTCGTAGAGGTGGGAGGCACGACTGATGATCACTATGCCAACTTGACTCCCTAAATCTATCACTGAAGATTGGTTTTATGTGGTTACAGTATATGGATAGATTTTTGATTCCCTTTGGATGAAACACCATTGAAACCAAATCTTTTCCACAAGTGATTAATAATTTTATTACTTCAAAACAATGATTTCATTACTAAAACAGAATTATTTCTATTTAAACACTAAATAAAACATTGAGACTTCTTCAGCTAATAAAGAGTTTTCTGTAGTTACAACAAATTCAAAAGCAAGGTTGTCAACACAATTTGAAATAGGCAACAAAATAATAATAATAATAATAATAATAATAATAATAATAATAGGATAGTGATAGGAGCTCTGGGATGTGTGACAAAAGGATTTGAGAAATGGATTGAAAAGCTTGAGATTCACTGCAACTTGGGGGTGATTCAAAAGACTGCGTTGTTGGGAACAGCAAGGATCTTGCGGAAAGTATTGGAGTTTTGAGGAAAAGATGATAAATGCTGTTAGCCCATGGTCATTTGTTATGACCCGCCTATCAGAAAAAAAAAATCGGCGTTAACAACAGCCAGACACACAGTGTGGAAAATGAGATAATAATAATAATAATTATAGTAATAATGACAAACATACAAGTTTTCCCCTCAGTACTTTTCACAACCGTTTACAAGTATATACAGTTGAGGTCAGAAAGTTGAGGGTCTTAGAAAGTCCGCTGGAGCGGCTTACATGTGTTAAGGAGCAATGTGGCAGCCAATAAGATGTGTCCTATAGAAAAAAACAGACCACAACACCGGGATCACAACCCTACTCTTTGCGAAAAGTGTATGGGTTCTTTTTAAGTTCCATGAAAGAGTAATCAAGAGACTGGACCTACGGCTTAATGTCCTTATCCAAGAAGATGCAAAAGTCTAACCATTTGCAGATGTTAGAGCAAAGCTATAGCACTATTTAAAACCCTAAGTGATGGTCTGGCCAGGAATCAAACCCAAGCCTCCCAAACAGCAGACTGGTGCCTTACCGACTGGACTAACCAATCGGTGGTCAAAATTTCAATCATGCACATAATTTTCTCGCTCTGAAGAAGATGAGATTTCATATGAAAGTCGTCCTCTCAAGGCATGAGCCATGCTGAAACATGTAAATTCAATAATTTTCTGGATCTCGGTTAAAGTTCTAATTGTGAAACTGCAGGTTTTTCCACTCTAGATGCTATTATTTTTCCCTGCACTAATACTAGTACCATTACTCCACTTTGTATTACAGTATTATTTGAAACTTCAAAATACTTGATCTGTATACCCACATCCCACAAGCATTCAACTTTGACTATGAATCTCTTTACTTACTCTGGTTGATCTGTATACCCACATCCCACAAGCATTTAACTTTGTCTATGAATCTCTTTACTTACTCTGGTTGATCTGTATACCCGCATCCCACAAGCATTCAACTTTGTCTATCAATCTCTCTTCTTACTCTGGTTGATCTGTATACCCACATCCCACAAGGATTCAACTTTGTCTATGAATCTCTTTACTTACTCTGGTTGATCTGTATACCCACATCCCACAAGCATTCAACTTTGACTATGAATCTCTTTACTTACTCTGGTTGATCTTTCAACAATGAGAACTTCATCTTTGTGAAATGGAAGATCCTACATAAAAAAATATTAATAGTCAATATTGAATTTTCTCTCAGTTCAGGTGAACAGTTGCTAAGTACTGCAGTATAATTATACTGCAACAAATTTTTAAGAAGCACTTATTTTATTAGTACACTTGTAAACCAAAGCTATGATATATTTATGTAAAGTGTATATGAAGTGAAAAAATTGAATGATTGCATAGTTCTTATACATAAACTTTAAAATACCAATGTCACTTTTAGTTCTCTTGATGCTCATATTTTGAAAATCTAATCAGATGATGTCATAAGTTGTGTTCCCTGACTTTGGTAATAGTAAAATAAAGTATTGTTTTTTGTAAACAATTTGAAGGCTTTGCTGTTGAAACTTTACAGGTTGATTGTGGAGATAACAGGTCAATTGAATTTGGCATTTATCTGGTAGCATTAATTGTAATCTACTCGCAAAGTTTCATCAGCTGTGATTTCATTAAGCAATGACATCCAACGAGGGGTGTTGGGTACTTTGACCAGAGATGTCAGTTACTTTTTCCCTAAACTAACAATTACTAATTAAAAGGAAGATCATTGTAATTATAATAAACAAAAACCATTATTCTCATAATTCACCAAGATTAAAATGTTTAAAAATCTGGAAAAACTGGTAAAATTGTTTTATTTTAAAAAATAACTAAACTATTTAGTTCATCATCAGAGTTGCACTCCTGCTCTAGAACTACGTTCCAATTAAGTGATTTCTATGCCCTTAGGGAAAAGGGCAAGTTCAAAAGACAGCACTTGTTTATTCAAATTTGGCTTGTGCTATGCAAAATATAATGTTTCACTTACTTTACGCCTGGTCCAATGTTGCACTTTAGTTAAAAGTTCCCATTCAAAATTATTCGAGGGGTTTTAAAACCTTTAAATGTCTAGCCATTATCACTGATAAGAAATTGTCCTTATCTTTATACACAATTTGATGCCAAGAACACTTGAAATAGTGTTGCAGAGCTTACAGAGTTCAAATTTTATTAATACCATTGCCTACTCTACTCAAATTGTCTGCCTTCTTTAAACTTTATTGAAACCCCTAGCAAAGCCCTAAAATTATTTACAAAAAAAAGATACTTTTACTTTTATTATTAACAAAGTCAAGGTTAACAACTTACAATATCATCTAATTAATTATTCAAACATGAATAACTTAAGAACTAGAATACATACATGCATAGCTGTCAAGCAACTCTCTTGCATTTGGCAGGAATCTCAAAATTTTCAATATTCCATTTTTTGTGATTTTAATTTCTTTTGTGTAAAACCTTATGACATTACAAGTTGTCTAATTTGCATAAATCAAAATCTTGAATAACTCCGCAACCAAGTATGCAATTACAATAAAATAAACGTCATTACTCACCATTTTGAAAGCTCTTTCAATCAAGTTAATAAAAAATTTTGTGTCATATTGACTGACAGTACAGAATACTTACCTCATTAGTTTTACCACCAAAAGTATACCTTGCAACAATTTCTGTTCCTGCAGCCCACATCTTTAAAACATAAAAAATTATTAAACAGTTTCAGTATACAACTTTGGGCAATAAAATTATATAAAACTGGGAGATTAACCTGGGGGAGAGGGGACTGTGGGGTAAAACGGATAGGGATGATCATTAGGAAATGTGAAAAAATACCCTAAAAAAATACCCTAAAAAATACCAAAGCGTAAAAATTTTCGATGCTAGAGAATAACTCATAGCAAAAACTGATCTCAATAACAACTTAATTTAACTTTGATGTTTTTCTGAAAACCCCTAAGAAATACCAAATTACAAATTTCTATCCCTAAAAAATATGTCGAGTATCCCTGTCATTCGGTGGCCCAGAAGGCTCAGACATTACACATAAAGGAATTGAATGCAAATTAACCCTTTCCCATCCAGGAAGTTTTTCGAGTTTTTTGTATCAAAACAATCAATTAGCTTTCTCTAATCCATATTAGGCATTGCCATGGAAACATCCCACGCTGTGTAGTACCCAGGGATTGTGTTTTTAGTTTGTGAGACGATGGCGACGTTGAAGTGTCTTGTCGCTGCTGTAGCCGCCGTTAAAAATGGATTTCTGCTAATTTTGGAGCCTTTTTTTGCCTCTCTTCACTACTGGATAGCATCATGAAGCTTAAAGGTAGCACTTGAGCTTACTTGCTGAAAGAAACCAGCGAGGTGTTACACTTTTTAGCAATTTTTGCAGCTTATTTCCACTCGGTGGGTTTCCAAAGGCGCCAAAAGAAATTGGCTTTGAAGCTCGAAGAGAGGCAAATTTGCTGAGCTGCCAATGTATTTTTTGGAAGTTTTGATGACTGAGAAACACTACAGGCATAACATTTTGGCATAACTCCGTAGAGGCTCTACACTTAGTAAAAAAACTATCACTGCAGGAAATGCTGTCTGTCCTTGTCAAAATTTTCGGGGTATCCCAGAATACATTTGGGTAGTACAAATGGCCGAAATACGTTGGGGCAAGATTAACACAAAAAAAACGGCTGTAGCACAATCCATAAACTAAAAAAATGCTAAAAAACCTCACTATATCTCAATACCAGGTCTGAATTTTGTTGTGAAAGCTGTTTTGTCACAGGGAATAAAAATATCATCAAAAAATCCAAGGTCGTTCCAAAAACGACAGAAAATGGTGATTTTTTAAAATTTTTGCACTTCAACTAATGACTTTGTGCAGAAATGACAGTTTATTCCTGCATCACTGTCCTTCCAAACTTAAAGAAACTACTAAAGTTTGCTTTAAAACTAAAGTCGAAACTTGTTTTTTTTAACAAAGATTGAATTTGTTAACTTTGTAGCAGATTGTAATAGCGCTTAAAGGCGGTGTAGTTGGAAAAAGGTTAAACATTAGCCTCTGGCTAGGAACAATGGGTAACCACTTCCTTTGCAATAGACGTTCAATAACGTATTTATTATCCAGTTATCATTTATTTATGCATGTGAACAGGCTGGAGCTATAATTTAATAATATCCAACGCGCGCTCTTGGAACAATTGCTAACTATAAAAAAAAATGAATCAAAATCTTTACAACACTAGAAAGCCGCTATTCCTTTTATTTCAGCTGAAGAGGATTCTAAACGACAAACATTTTCCCATTTCAGAAAGCTTTTTACAAACTCTAAACCGTTGTCTTGCTGCGTAAGAGTACTTGAAATCTGTCAGCTTTTCTTTCATAAGCCTTTAGAAAAGTTTGAGCCTTCTTTTAAGTTCAATTCAAGGCGTTTTGAATAATAAACCGAACATTTGGTATAAAACCAATCTTTCACAGTGGAACAAAAGAAACACTAACGAAATACTCAAGAGAGATTATAAAAGAAGGTTCATTAGAAAATATATAAAGAGAGGAAGGTCTATGTTAACCATAAAGAACTATGGCGTTACCACACTGGTTGTATGTTGCTTTAATAACAGTTTACAGTGTTAATGCAGTTTCATGTGTTGCATCAGTTGCCTTGAACGGACTGCTAATGTTTACTATTAAAAAGAGTCCTTCTCTTCACAAACCGACGTTCGTTCTCCTTTTCGCATTGGCTTTGAACGACTTTGAGACTGGCTTTGTTGTTCAACCTATGTTCATTTGGAGAATGACTGAAAGATCTGGAAAAGGAAAATCACTTTTATTTATCTGGGTTGATAAAATAGACATTGTCCTCCGTATTTCTTCCATCACAATAACGGTTCTCCTTCATACTGCCATAAGTTTTGATCGATTCCTAGCGCTACACCTAAAAACAAGATACCGGTCCATTGTTACGATTAAGCGCTCGTTCGCGGTTTGCCTATTTCTGTGGAACTGCGGAATTACAGTTTCTGTAGCTGGTGTGTTTAGCAAGATTGGGGGGTTTCCTGAACTTCGTTTGATCTGTCTGCTTATCTGCCTTCTCCTTACTGTTATATTATTCTTCGCCAACAGCCGAACACTGGTTAGAAAGCAACGAATTAAAGTTGGCGGTAGCTGTAACGAGCAGCCCAATTCATGCGGGAACGGAGAAAATCAAACACGATTTGACTTCGCACGGTACAGCAAGACTCTTGCCAGCTTGAAATTCGCTTTCGGTGCTTTTATCGTTTTTTACCTTCCCATGGTCTTTGCTGCTATTGTAAATTCGACTATATCTCAAAAAATTCCGCGGCCTTTCTTCATTGGAATAATTGCATGTACAATAACTTTCACTAACTCTGCCGTGAACCCTTTGTTATATTACTGGAAGTTGCCAGGAGTGCGTCGTGAGTTCAGACGCCTATTTAACAGGTTTTTCTCTTAGTGATAATCTAACAATCTTAGTGCCTAGAATAAGGATCTGGGGAAGGATTATTTTTTTGTCCGACGCACAGGGAAATTATAAATCCTGTATATTATTTCTGTAAAATTTATATTATCCAAGAACTCTGTCACAAAATTATATAAACAACAGGAGCTTGTAATGTTTTGAACACTGGAAATATAAATTGCGTTTTCGCTGTCGAATATATTGGACTGTCTTCTTATGTTTCAATAAAAACTGTTCAATGACTGCCAATCGTGAATGTTTTGGATCCATTGCACCTCGGCAACTTGGCCTCGCGTACTTATGCTTATGTTGGATGATCTTTGAAAGGTTTGTCGCATTTTCTCATCAGAGGTATCCCGCAGCCCTCCCCTCAGTCTTATCACGCCTCTCCCCAGAAATTAATGACCTGCAATTGAAAGCTTAAAAAAACATTTACATCGTTTTAAACATTTAACTCTGCAATTTCTTTGAATGAAACCTAAAATAGTCTTTTTAAGTTCCTTTTAAAAAACTGAGCCATGATAAAAATTACACAATTCTATATATATATATATATATACAGTCGATTTAAGTAACGTTGTCCTTGAAAAGTCTAGATATATCTCACACGTGACCAGATATATCTCACATGTGACCAAACATACAGAATACATTAAATAAAGTTGGAATGCAGTGCTATTAACTTGCCTCAGTGCACTGAAAGTTAATTATTAAGGTTGAAGCATATATTTTGAGGTGACGTTTAAAATCAGCACGTGAGAATTTCATAAGTCCGTAGTCCTAATTAGCCTCTTTAGTGTGGTGACGAGACAATGCTAATTAGTTTATGGCGCTTGGCGCGTACAAGATATATTTTTGACATTCTCTTTTAAAACCGTAAAACTCGCATATTGGGATCCTTCAGTACATTTTCCTTGCAAATAAATAAGAGGCGTTTGTGATTTTATTTTTATAAATTTTTTTATTTCTTTATAGAATTTGCTTCCGGAAGGATAGTTTTAAAAGGCATCTCAAATATATGCTTCATCCTTGTTAAATCCATTTACATGCCTGAGGCAAAATGGATAACAGTAAAATTAACACTGCATTCCAACTTTATTAGACACGTATGAGATATATCTGGTCATGTGTGAGGTATATCTATGGGATCAGAAACGTCATTAAATATTTCTCTTTTACGGTGTAGAATTTACATTTTTATTACCAAATTGTTTCTTTAGAAACACCGACGCAGCACTAACTAGCTTACCGCTAGTTATTTTTCTGTTTCAGCAATACGTAGACAAATGTGCAATAAAATGTTTATGCATAGTTGTTAAAAAGCCTTTTTATGTTAAACCATGTTCTTTTTTTCCAATAATTCCACTTCGGAGGGTATGAGTTGTAATTTTAGGGTTAAGAGAAAGAATCTTGACAACCTTGACTTCCACACTATAAATAGATCCATGCATTTTTAATTACATATATATACATTCTTATGTAATACAATGAAAGACCTACCTTTCTCCATTGGAACATCGTCCAGTTTTGTTGTAATCAAAACAAATAAGTGGGGTGGACGCACGCAGCAGATGAAGAAACTGATCATTAGTCAGATGTTTCAGGTTATATCTGACAACAAACAAAAATGTCATTCAGTCAGTTCAATTCTAGTTCTAGAACTTGCAAGAATTTTGTTAACTATTTTTACCAAGTTCATTTTAGTTGCTAACCAGTTGGGAAAAAAAGGAATTAAGTCAAAATGTTTCCTTTGTCTTTATCACAGTCATTCACTTTCTATAAGCTTTATTTTAAATCGATTACATGTGACATAATTTCTATTTTGGTTTTTTATGTGTATAAAATCACTGTAGTATCAAGATGTCGTAATAATATTGATAAACATGTTTTTAGGCCGTAAAAGTCCTAAATTTGGTTGCAAACTTGTCCAGGGAACTGGTGTCTAATTGACTTCTTGTGACGTCAAGTTGCTTATCTCGCGCAACCACGAAGTGCTTGGATAAGCCTGTTTTACTCGCTTCTCATTCAATTCTGGTGGCATTGGGCGCTCCAGCAACACATCTTCCTCCACGTTCTTCCTAACTTGCTCTATGGCCATGTTGCAAAGTGTTTGAAAAACAACTTGACATCACGGCCGCGCGATGCCAGTGGACATGTTTTTCGTTCAAAGAACGTGTTTCAAACTACAAAACCTGTTAAACAAATAGCATCCCGTAAAAGAAAGTAGAATCCGTATATTTGACATATTAAACTACAAGAAACAATAAAAGCATTACGTCATATGCAGTTTAATGACAATGACCTTACAACGTTTGTGACCAAATCTAGCACATGAATCACGGTGATACTAACGTCATAACAGCCACATCTCTTTTGACATTCTGAATGCTTTCAACCGCCATCATGACACTGGAGAATCTACTAAAGCTAGCTCGGTTCGTACACATAGATAATGTAGGTTATTTTTGATTTCAGGATAGTTTTTAAAAAAAATAACAAAAGATCGTTTTCAGCCTAGATTATTTATTTTCCGACCTAGGTCATTTTTATTTGTTCTATCTTTTAACAGCCAGCTTAGACTTACAACTGGCACATTAGGTTTTGGATATTGTAGAATGAAATTAAAGACATGTAGAATGAAATTAAAAAACATTATTTTTGAACACTGTTTTTTTGTTTTTTGTTCACTGTAACAGATACGGAAGTGAAAACGTATGACGTATCAGAGACTGAAGAATATTTCAGTAAAAACAGCTATTTTTCAAGGACTTTTTAGGTTGTCTAGGACCAGTGCATGCACTTACAACACTTATAAAATAGCTCAAAAAGTTGCTCTGGTTAGGTTTAAAAAAACACGTGAACATAATTCCTTACATAATGTTCTAGACATCAACCGAACAGCTCCAAAAGATAAATATCTTTCTGTATGTGTGTTTGTTGATAACATTCAGCTCTCAATTAGCGACTAAAATTTATCATCTGTGCGA